>JAJPUD010017522.1:0-31057 GCA_023553655.1 Myrmecobius fasciatus
ATATTCCTCCATTTCATTTAGATTATCAAATTTATTGGCATAAAGTTAGGCAAAGTAACTCCTAATTATGAGTCTAATTTCCTCTTCATTGGAGGAAAGTTCTCCCTTATCATTTTTGAGACTAACAATTTGATTTTCCTCTTTCCTTTTTCTGATCATATTAACTAAAGCCTTATCTATTTTGTTGTTTTTTTCATAAAAATGAACTCTTAGTTTTATTTATTAATTCAATAGTTTTCTTATTTTCAATTTTATTAATCTCACTTTTTATTTTCAGAATTTCCAATTTGGTGTTTAATTGAGGGTTTTTAATTTGCTCTTTTTCTAGTTTTTTTAATTGTAACCCTAATTCATTGAACTTCTCTTTCTCTATTTTATGCAAATAAGCATCTAGAGATAAAAAGTTACCCCTTATAACCGCTTTGTACGTATCCCACAAATTTTGGTATTTTGTCTCATTATTGTCGTTCTCATGGATGAAATTATCGATTGTTTCTATAATTTGCTCTTTCACCCATTCATTCTTCAGGATTAGATTATTTAATTTCCAATTAACTTTTGGTCTATTTTCTCCTGGCCTTATATTACATCTGAGTTTTATTGCATCATGATCTGAAAAGGATACATTTACTATTTCTGCTTTTCTCCATTTGATTTTGAGGTTTTTATGCCCTAACACATGATCAATTTTTGTATAAGTTCCATGAACCCCTGAGAAAAAAGTATACTCCCTTCTATCTTCATTCAGTTTCCTCCAGAGATCTATCAGAACTAACTTTTCTAGCCTTTTGTTTACCTCCCTAACTTCTTTCTTATTGATTTTGTGATTTAATTTATCTAATTCTGAGAGAGCAAGGTTGAGATCCCCCACTAGTATAGTATTACTGTCTATTTCTCCTTGTATCTCTGTTAGTTTCTTCTCTACGAATTTGGATGTCATACCACTTGGTGCATATATGTTTAGTATTGATACCGCTTCATTGTCTATGGTACCCTTTATTAAAATATAGTTTCTTTCCTTATCTCTTTTAATTAGATCTGTTTTTGCTTTTACTTGATCTGAGATAAGGATTGCTACCCCTGCTTTTTTTTTTTTCGTTTGAGGCATAAAAGATTCTGCTCCAGCCATTTACCTTCTCTCTGTATGTATCTCTGTGTTTTAAATGTGTTTCTTGTAAACAACATATTGTAGGATTCTGGCTTTTAATCCCATCTGCCATCCGTTTCTGTTTTATGGGAGAGTTCATCCCATTCACATTCACAGTTAAAATGACTATATCTATATTTCCTGCTATCTTATTAACCCAAAGTTATATTCTTCTCTTCCCTTTCCCCTTACTCCCTTCTCTCCTCCCCAGTATTTTGTTTTTGATGACCACCTCCCTCTAATAGTCCTCCCCCCTTTAGAACCCTCCCTCTTTTATACAACTTTCCCCTAATCCTTCTATTAATTTATCCCTTTCTTTTCCTCCTTTCCCTCCTACTTCCCTATACAGAAGGGCAAGTTTTTCCCTGAAATCAAATGTGTCTGATATGCTCTTTGCGAGCCCAATCTAATGAGAGTAAGATTTACACAATACTCATCACCCTCCCTTCTTTCCCTCAATTATATTAGGTTTTCTATGTCTCTTCATGAGACTTTGCCTCACTTTACCTCCTTTTTATTTTTACTTTATTTTGCCTCCATTCACCTTCCCCCCCTTTTTACAGTATGATATACCTTTCACCTCTAATTTCTTTTCGATTATTATCAAAGTAAAATCAAATTATACCCCCATTCTTTAAGGATACCCCTAGTAGAGATATAGTTCTCAAGAGTTCTTTCATTTTTACCTTTTTACACTTCTCTAGAGTTCTGTGTTTGGAGGTCAAATTTTTTGTTCAGATCTGGTCTTTTCAATAGAAATAGGTGAAATTCTCCTGTATCATTGAATGACCATCTTCTTCTGTGGAAGATGATGCTCATTCTAGCTGGATAGCATATTCTTTGCTGTAATCCATGTTCTTTTTTCTTTTTGAACATCTGATTCCAGGCCCTTAGATCCTTCAATGTAGAAGCTGACAGATCCTGTGTAATTCTAATAACAGTTCCTTGGTATTTGAACTGTTTTTTTCTAGCAGCTTGTAATATCTTTTCCTTTGTGCAATAGTCCTGAAATTTGGCCACAATATTCCTTGTGGCTTTAATTTTGGGGTCTCTTTCAGGAGGTGATCGGTGAATTCTTTCAATGCCAATTTTGCCTTCTGATTCTAAAACATCAGGGCAGTTCTCTTTCATGATTTCCTGGAAGATAGCATCAAGGTTCTGTTTTTCATCATGACTTTCAGGGAGTCCAATAATCCTTAGATTGTCTCTCCTGGATCTGTTTTCTAAGTCAGTTGTTTTTCCTAGGAGATATTTCATATTTTCTTCTATTTTTTCATTTTTTTGTTTTTGTTTGACTGTTTCTTGAAGTCTTATTGAGTCATTCATTTCAATTTCTTCAATTTTAATTTTTAAGGTATTATTTCCTTCAGTTATCTTTTTTAGCTCCTTTTGTAAATGGCCAATTGAATTTTTTTGCTTCATTTCATTCTTTTTCCATTTTGCCTATTTTATTTTTCAGTGAATTGTTGTCTTTTTCCAAGTCACTAATTTTGTTTTTCAGTGAATTGTTTTTTTTTACCAATTCACTATTTTTATTTTCCTGTGATTTGGTGACTTTTTCCAATTCAACAATTTTGTTTTTCAGTGAATTGTTGTCTTTTACCAATTCACTAATTTTGTTTTTCAATAAATTTTTGTCTTTTTCCAATTCACTAACATTGTTTTTCAGTGAATTGTTGTCTTTTTCCAAATCACTAATTTTGTTTTTCAGTGAATTGTTTTCTTTTACCAATTCACTATTTTTATTTTCCTGTGATTTGGTGACTTTTTCCAATTCAACAATTTTGTTTTTCAGTGAATTGTTGTCTTTTACCAATTCACTAATTTTGTTTTTCAATAAATTTTTGTCTTTTTCCAATTCACTAATATTGTTTTTCAGTGAATTGTTGTCTTTTTCCAAATCACCAGACTTATTTTCCAGTTTTTCCCATCTCTGTTGCAGGGCAATATTTCCTTCTTGCCCTGGTCTCACTTTATTTCCCCAGTCTTCTTCTAGCTCTCTTTTGAGATTCTTTATGTGATCTTCCAGGTAAGCCTTCTGAAAGGGAGACCAGCTTAAGTCCACCTTTGTGGCTTTATCTGGAATTGTTTTCAGAATCTCAGGATCTGGGGACTTTTCTAGTTTCTCTCTGTAAAAGCTGTCTATGGTGAGAGCTCTCTTCTTCTTGCTCATGATGTTTACCTGAGGTATCAGTCACCAGCAGGGAATTCTGCAGCAGCAGCAGCAGCAGCAGCAGCAGCAGCGCTTTCAATTTGCCTGGGGCAATTTGCCGAATTGACTTCCAGTCTGGGTCTGATCTGGCTAGATCTGCGCTAGACCACACTTTCAGCTGCTCTCAATCCACCCTTTATCAAAGGTAGACCTGCCAAAGCACCTGCCCGCAAGCAGAGCAAAGTGGCCCAAGTGTCTCCCAGGGATTTCCTGGCAGCCTAAAATCTTCTGGTCCTTCCCAGCCCCGGACTTGCACCCCGGCTGCGCCCTGGCGTCTGAGCGCTGGGAGCTGGTCGATCCCCTGCCCGTCTAAAACTGACCTCAGAAGTTCTTTCAAAGTAGATATTTCATAGAATTGTGTTGTAGTCCAAGTGTTTGGTGGCGCCCTCACTCCAGAACCAGTTCGGAGGCTCAGTTTGTCTGGGTCTGAGGGAAGGTATCAGGAGATCACAGAGGATGCTGTCTGCAGTTTGCCATCTTTGCTCCGCCCCCTATATTGAAAACTTACTATAAATAGCTATATATGTATGTATGTATGTATGTATGTATGTATATACACATATATAGTTTTATATAGTAAGGTTTAAGGCTTACAAAACACGAGTTCTGGGGAGCGAAGATGGCAGAGTAGTCAGGAAGCTACTCAAACTCTCCCAGTTTCCCTTGAAAACCACCTGAAACTCAGCCTCTGAATAGAGTCGGACAGAAAGAAACTACTTCCAGCTCAAGGTGAAATGAAAAAACTTTAAGAAAAGTCAGTCTCACTTGAATAAAAGGGTGTTCAGCCCAGGTCAGATAAACTCTAATAATAATAATAATCTAAATCTAAAGAATGAGTAGATCATCTAAACAATTCATAATTTCATCCACTTTATAGATGCAAAAACTGATTCTAAGTGACACAATTTTCTCAGGGTCATAGAACTATTATGTCTCTGAGAAAGGAGTAGAACTCATCTCTTTTTTTAAATGAATATTCAGTACTCTTTCTCAAGGTTATGCCTTTATGCCTAGGCATAGGACAGCTTCATAATGAAATAGGATATGGTTCCTTCTGGTTCCTTTTCACCTGTCCTCATTTTTCCTTCTGGGAATAAACAAATAAACCCAATTCTTCTTTCATAAATGAAATGAAATAACAAAATCCACCACTATTAACCAACCTATCTTCATAAGCAAAATTATCAGAAAAAGAACTTGAGAAAAACATTTTATAAACAAGAGAATTTCCCCAAAAAATCATGGGTCTTCATTCACACTATATAATGGTAAAAGATCAAGAATGAGGTAAGGATACATAAACTATCATTTATGCAAAGGAATGAACATGTGAATTTGACTCTGAAAGCCATGTAGGGTAAATAATGAAACATAATATATTCAGTATAATATTTAGAATGTTCTAATAAACATCAATTCCCTTAATGTCTTTAGCCTCTATATTCCACATCAATAATATAATAGATTGATGAAGTTGGATTGGATCATAAGTGTCAAACTTAGAGCTAATTGAATCAGATTAAAATGTAATTGGTAAATGTTTAACAAGATAAATTAAAAGAGAATGCAATATAGATAATTTCAATTTATGGTTTTCTCAGTCACAATGCTGCCAACAGGGATGTTTCAATTTTTAGTTTAATTCTGTTACTTCTGTTGTTTTCTTCTACTTTTAAATTATGTGCAGAAGAAAAACTCATGATGTCAAAAAAAAAGAAAGATTGCACCATCCTTACCTACTTTTTAAAATTTCAAACACTCAAACATCTTCTTAATAATAAGTAAATCAGAGGAGTAATGCCAGCCAGTTTTGGTAGTTCTCTGAAACACTAAAGACAATGAGATTCCTTTACTGTGTTTCTAAGTTGATAGTGGTGAGGAAATAAAAAGCTGTGGCTATATCAACTTGTACTACTATGAATTTATGGTTTTGTTATTATTATTGTTGGGTTTTTGGAACATTTCAATTGTGTCTGAATCTTTGTGTCCCTAATTTGATTTTCGTGGTAAAGGTACAGAAGTGATTTGTCATATCCTTTTTCAGCTCATTTTACAAGCATAGATAGTCTTCTGACTTGAATATACACTGCAAATATCCTTAAAACAAATCTATAATCCTGTTTAGTTAGGGTGGATATCTCTTCCAAATTGCTTAATTTATATATGGGAAAATTAGAGTCCAAATGATTTGCCCAATTTCCCATACATAATAAGCAGAAGAATTTCTTCTCTCATTCTGAATTTACTTTTTTTGGAATGGAGTGGGTTGATGTTTTTGATTTTTATTTTTAAACTATGCAATATAAATCCCTCAGATTGCATATGTGCAATGTAAGTTCCCTTTAAGACTATCTATGTTGGGACAGGTAGGTGGTGCATTAGAGCACCAGCCCTGAAGTCAGGAGGAGCTGAGTTCAAATATGGACTCAGACACTTAACATTTCCTAGCTGTGTGACCCTGGGCAAGTCACTTAACCCCAATTGCCTCAGGGGAAAACTATCTCTGTTGTTTATTGTAATAACTCCAAATTTATTAATTCCCTGGGAGAAGGTTAAGGAGAAGTTATAGTATGATTTCTCCTAAACTCTGAATTTCCCTCAGGGACAGATATTCTGGTACCAATCTTACACAAATGAAAGCTATAAGCATAAGGGGCATATTCATTTTAAAAATCTTTAATGCTAAAGGGGAAACACTAGGGAATATAACTATCTCTGTGTCTCCCATTCCATGATTTCCCTTGAGTTGATTCATTCTTCTGTGGAATTTTATTCTGTTAAGTCATGCATAGTCTTATATTGGAAGGTAACAAAGCAATTTCTATTCTTTGATTACAAACAAAGCTCAAATTCTATTTTATGACATCAAAAGGATGAAACCTTAGCGGGAATCAAACTGCAATATAAAAAAGGACATTTTAATATAATTTCCTTACATTTGAATTATATCTTTTCATATTTTTATATTTTTCCTTAACAAGTATTTTTTTATTACTATAGTCAAGAAAGAAAGAAAGAAACTCTAACTCTTTCAATTCTTATTTTAGGAGTCTATTATGGTAGAGAAGTAATGGAAGAAAAAAAATTGTCAACCTTCCTGAGAAAAACAAAAGATCATCTATCCTAAGAGAATTGGAGAGAAATTTGCTTGATAAGAGAATCAGCTGATGAATGTCCACTTGATGTTGACATGTTAGTGTTTGGTCAGTTTTCACAGATCAGTCCAGTATTTTAGTTGCTGTCAGACAGATAGTGAGTTTAAATGGAACTTACATTATACAGTACAAATAATGATTAAATGACAAATTCAATTGAATCTTGTGTTCTTCTCTTCTCTCAAAAAAATGAATGTGAAAGCTAAATTCATATATATTCTATAAACTATTCTATTAATTTACTAATAACTACCTTTTTTTTTGATTGCTGTATTTAAGAACAGATAAACTTGTGGTATCTAAACCAGGCCAAACTCTTGCAGCCTCTATCTATAACTATATGTGAAAACGTTGCTAATTTGTCAAAATATCTCCTATCTAGTTGAAGTGAACTTTCTTCAAAAGATAAAAAAGCAAACTGTTTCATTTTGTTTTGTTTCCAGAAACATCCTTAAGTAGTTACTGTATTAACTAGTTAAAACTTATCTTTGGCATTTCTTTCTTCCCTTTTCCTACCATACCTCTTTGAATGTCCACTTCCTCAAAGATTAAGTTTCATCATTCATTATTAAGTCATTCTTTCTGGAAGGGACTTCAAAGCATAAACAACAGCATCTGCAAAGGGAGAGAAGCCAGAATGTCTTGGATGGTACCAAAATTTAAAAAAATATGTCAACAAACAAATTTAGTTCAAACATTAGGCATTAATTGTGGTATATTTGCTTTTTATGAATATTTTCACAGGTAGAGAAAAACTTAACACAAAGGAATGAAGTGTTAATGGTAGAGTTATAGTTGTTAGTAAAAGAGGAAATCAGGGTTGGAGTTTTTATAGGACCTTCTCTGCATAATGCATATTACCAATCCACAGATATTGGTCAGACAGCAAGTTTTTAATAAATACTAAATTAAAATTGCAGGGTCATAAATCTAGAGTTTGAAGGACTCTAACAGGATATCTTATCCAATTCCCTTTATTTTAGAAATCAGATAAGTGAGACAGGAACAGTTTAAATGACTTAACTGAGGTTACTCAAGAAGAAACAGAGGTAGTTTTGGTCCCAGGTTATTTGAACTGAGTCACTATATCATTCTACTTTCCCTGGAGAGGTTTAAAAAAAGGGATGGGATAGTATCCCATCTTATTTAGAGAAATTCAATTCAATCAACATTTATTCCAAGTGCAATCTATTACATAACATCAGAAATGCCTACTAATTTTTTTTTCTAGTAACTTTGCAATATAGTCCAATGTCAGTGGAGTCACAAATGACATTTGGTTGACATCCTGAAAAGGGTTTGACAGCCTTCACAGCAGAGGTTTTAGTCCTCTCTGAACATCCATACATTCCATTGGAGACATTCTTAATGCTGTGGATAAGTTCACTTATATAAGCAATATACTTTCCAGGGATGTGCACATAAATGATAAAGTTGATACATGCATTTTGAGAGCTAGTTCAGTGTTTGGTATTCTCTAAAGGAAACTGTGATGGAAGAGGTATCAGGCTGCCTACCAATCTGCAGTTCTACAGAACTGTTGAGCTAATCTCATTGGTGTTTACCTGTAAAATCTGAACTGTACAGCACCATGCCAGGAAGGTGAAACACTTCCTTGTGAATTAGGAAGATTTGGAAGATCAACTGACTAGATAAGATATCAGACACTGAGGTCTTTTCTTGAGCTAAGAAGCCAAACATCCAAACTATTACAAAAAGCTCAACTTCAATAATCTGGCTTCATTGTTCAAATGCCAAAATACTGTTTTATAGAGAATTTACACAAAACAAGCATTCACATGGAAATCAGAAGATTGAAGTCCACTAAGAAAGGTTTCTCTAAAGACCTTTGGAATTGATTGTGAGATGAGGGACATTAGCATAGGACTGCCCAGCATGCTCTTCCCACAAGAAAGAACTGTACTCTATGAGCAAAGTGGAATTATAGTAGCTGAAAGAAACCGAGATGTGTAAATTGAGAGACATCTGCACTACAAATGTTCATATGAACTTTTTGTGCCCAAACTGTGATAGAACCTTCTGAGCTTGTATTGGTCTGATCAGTCACAAAAGCACACACTTTGTCTTTATTCTAACATATTGATGTTATATTGGTCCTCCTCAAGAATGAAGGAAAATCAAAGCAAATTATTTCAGAGAACAAAATGGCACTTGTACTTTTTGGGTGAATCTTTATATGAAATTCTAGGAGAAAGAAGGAAAAAGGAAGACTTTATCAAATCTTCAACTTCACATCATGATATCCTGGCATTTAATATTTTTGCTTTGTAGAACTAAACCCAATCTGCACATAAGTTCTTTCTTTTCAAGATATATTTAAAGGGGAGATAGATATTTGCTCATAAGTCAACAAAGTACAAAATAATTTTTGTTCCATAAGGACTAATTAAAGGGTCAGCTATCTCACAGTGGCAATCCTGTGAATTTTTAATGTAATCAAGCTTGCATAGTACCACCTACAAAATTTATGACTCACAAAATACTGGTCCAGTAGAGAGCACTTGGGGAGTACTTCCAAATGTTATCTTAAGATCCTACATCCAAGTTTAAGGAATAAACATTTCATTTGGCAAAAACTACTCAATCTAAAAAAAAAAAAAAAACCCAGCAACAAAAAGTAACTCTAAATATGCCATGAATTAGCAACACCTTCAAGTAAGGCATTAAATATCTGCTTTTTAAATGATCTTTTTGTACTTTCCCAAGGATATTTATTGAGCCTACATTATTTGTGGTCATGTTATTGGAATATGTGAATGTTTTTGTAAGTCTAAACCAAATGATAGCCTGGTATACTAGATAGAGCTGATTTTGTCAGAAAGAGCTTGGATCTACATCCCTCTCTTACAAATACTGACTTTTTGGCTTCAGTACATCATTCAATTCAGTACCCTAGGCCAGGGCTTCTTAATTTTTTTTCCATTTGTGACCCCCATTTGCCCAAGAAATTCTTGCATGACTCTGGGAGTTAGTTATATAAAATAAGTATAAAAATCAAACACTTACTAATAATAAATCATGTTATCATGACCCCCACATTCAATTATAAGACCCCATGTAGTTTTATAACACAGTTCAAGAAACTGAGCCCTAAGTAACTAAGACTACAAAGTATAAAGGACTTGCTGATTTATTTTTTCTTATTGGCTATTTCTTATTCTAATGGAATTTCAGATCAGGACCCTAAAAATAGAATGTGGTGAAACCTGTGTAATGTACATCCAACTATAAATTTGAAGCAAAAGATATTGATGCTTCCATAAAAGATCTTGAATTGGAAAATAAAAACATATCCTTTAAAAAAAACTCTAAATATAATGAATACAATTAGTGATAAAGTATTAGGGTTTTGATGAAGTGGAAAGGTGGAAGGTCATGGACTAAAGAAACCTTTACTTAAGTGGATTTGAAACTGGAGGGATACCTGGACTTTTGTCAAGAGTTTCTTAATGGTTCTATGTTAGTTTAGAAGAATATTCCCAGTGTAATACTCAAGGGGGGATGTTCTTAGCCTTATAGCTGTTTTTTTTTTTAATTTGGGTACAATATTGATAATGTTTTTTATCAAATTTACAGGTGCTACAAAAGAATTGAATATTGTATTGAATATGAGGAAATGAGATAAAAATACACATGTTAAAACAAACATTACAAGCACAGAGGATGAATGGCTTGTTTAGAATCTGTTTGATAAAGATCTTGGGTTCTAAACTAATAACATCTTGGGCTGTATTAAGTGAAACATTGCTTCTGGGAATAAGGAAATGATAAACTCTCTGACTCTCTGCCCTTCTCATGTCACATATAAGTATTGTTTTAACTTCTGGATGCCACTGTTAGGAAAGACATTGATAATAATCATACAAAGGAGGGTAATAAGGATGGTGAGGAAGCCTGAATTTATACCATACAGTTAGTGGAAATAGATATAATTAATCTAAAGAAAAGACTCAAGGAAATATGATACCTTTCTAAAAGAATTCAAATAACTATCATATGCGAGATGCTAGTAAATAATAAGTGCTACATAAATATTTTTATTATCATGATTATCATCAATATTTCTTCTGCTTCCAAAGAGCAGAAGAAAGAATATTAATTAAAAGTTTCAAGAAGCAAATGAAACTGGATTTTAAATGTAATATTAATAACTTGACTAATTTATATTTTAGAATATATATGATTTCTGTTAAAAATTTCTAAGTAGAGATTAGATGACTACTTTTTGGGCATTTTGTTGCAGCATTTTATGTGTTTTGGGTACAGAGAGAATAGGCTAGATTTGTTGAACACTGAAGCCTCCTCCATCTCTGAAATTGTGATTCTGTGATACTTGTTTGATTTTAGCCAGAAAGATAACCAAAATACTGATCGAAAATACATGTGCTAACTATCAGTTTAAGTTTAGAATTGATTTTTTTTCCTAGTTAGTAGTCATGTTCTTCCTCTACTCCCAACCTTTTTTCTCTTTTAATTCAGATAGATAAATTATAGATCAAAATTTCCCAGGCTTAGCTAAGCCATGAGCAAGTTTTACCAAAATAATCACAATTCTGAGTGAAACTTTAAATTTAGTAATTCATAGTGGGATGGTCTCATTACCTGGCAGGGTAGTAGTCATTTACTTTCTTAAGCTGGAGAAATGGAAGGAAGAAGAGAGACACAGAAAAACTAGAAAACCAGGGGCAAAGTATCTCACTAATGTGGTCCAGACACCCCTAAAGCCAAAATGTCTTGGGAGCTATCTAGCTGCATTTTGTTTCACATTTGCATAAGCCTGTCATATGATCTCTTTTTCATCCAGTTCTCTAAATACTTCTGGGGGAAAAAGAAACTAAATCTCTGCTTCAGAGCAGCTTCTAGTCTCATTAAACAAATGCCTTTCCTTGAAAATAAATTTCTACACCACAGGCTTAAGCTAACATCAAGCATAATGAAAGATTCTTCATTGTAGCCAGTTTTTGCCCAAATGTTGTTTTCCATGTGCTTGATTTTTTATATCTTATTGTTGGAAAAAATTTCTCCTTTCCAAGTTGTCATAGAATTTCCTTGCAGAGAATGGCAATTAGATAAAGAAATCCAAAACCAAGGCTGAAGTGCGAAGGCAAGGATGTGGTATTGGGATAGAGAGAAGACATCTTTCAAAGTGATCACAATGATAGTGATTTGGCTTTTAAACCACATGTGACACAGGACAGAAAAAAAAAAGTAAAAAGCATTGCTGTCTCTTCTGATATGGTTTATACAATAATTTTTCAAAGGGAGTATCTTTTTATTGATTAAACTTTAAGCATTTTCCCAGCAGTAAAAAGTCATATATTCATTGTTAAAATACCGAATAAAATAAAAAGCAATGGAGGGAGTTTAGACTTCCAGAAACTTAAAAAACAAAGAATGTTATACTTAGAATGAAATCCTTGAATAGTTTGAAGATTCTCTGATGTGCAAATATATAATATGCAATGCATAAATCCATACATATAACAATATAACTTTGTTAAAATTGCTGAGTTAAAAGATTAGATTTGTCATTTGCCTAATTTTCTTTGCATTCTTATTTTCTTTTGCTCTTGAAATATTTTAGGAGAATGTATCTAGTAATTATTAAATCTATGGGTATTCATTACAATAATTCTAGAGTGGATGTTAGATATAATTCTAAATGAATCCCTTTGCAATTTAGCTTCAATTTATGTCCTTAAAATGATTAAGATAGAAATGTTCTGGTATACACCAATTCAGCTTTTTCCCCCCCATCAATTAGAATGCTCACATGTATATATCACAAATCAGAGTTGAAAGAAGCCAAAACAATGAATTGCACTTAACTTGCACTTAACCTAGACTCATTAAAGTACTAAGATTATACTCTCTTGGTATTCCTCCAATAGAGAAACAAACCCCTGCTTTATCTTAAAATGTTTAATTGTGCAAACATTGCTCTCTTTATATGTGTAAATGATACAATTTCACTGTTGGTGCAGGGTATCTGCAATGATCTCTTTCAGAACACCATTTTTTCTCCTCATCCAATCATTTTATTTCTGAAAGCATACTTTATGAGATAATAAAAGAAGCTAACATATTAAATTAACACAATTGGATATATATAACCATAGGATAATGAATTAAAAGTAGAAAAACTAGATCAGTATTGACAGAATCTTAAGAGAAAATCTCATATTCCAATCGTGTTTCAAAAGAGTTATTCAGCTGCCTAAGCCATATAAGATTTTCTTTCTGCCACAAAGTGACTAATATCTATTTTTACTTTCTTTAACCACAAGATAAACTTGTTACATTATAAATAATGTTTATAATTACTATATTATAGTTAAATGCCATTTTTACCCAAAGTTATGTTTTTCTCTTCCCTTTCCCCTTTCTCCCTTTCCCCACCCCAGTATTTTGTTTTTGATGACTACTTCCCTCTAACAGTCCTGCCCCTTTTAAAATTCCTCCCTCTTTTTTTTACACCTTTCCCCTAATTTTTCTATTTTCCCTTCTATTATTCTATCGCTTTCTTTTCCTCCTTTCCCTCCTAATTCCCTATAAGGAGGGACAAGTTTTTCTATGAAAACAAATGTGTCTGATATACTCTTTTAGAGCCCATTCTGATGAGAGTAATATTCACACAATGCTCATCCCCTTCCCTTCTTTCCCTCAATTATATTAGATTTTCTATGCCTCTTCATGAGGTTTTACCTTATTTTTGTATTTTTTTTTACTTTTTTTTACCTCCTTTCCCCTCTTTTTCTAGTATGATAGCCCCTCCACCTCTAATTCCTTTTCCATTATTATCAAAGTAAAATCAAATTATACCCTTATTTTTGAGTATATCCATAAGTAGAAATATTGTTCTCAAGAGCATTCTTTTTTTTTACCTTTTTATGCCTCTCTTGAGTTCTCTGTTTGGAGGTCAAATTTTTTGTTCAGATCACATCTTTTCATTAGAAATAGGTGAAATTCTGCTGTATCATTGAATGACCATCTTCTTCCCTGGAAGATAATGCTTATTCTAGCTGGATAAGTTATTCTTGGCTGTAATCCAAGTTCCTTTGCCTTTTGGAATATCTGATTCCAGGCCCTTCTATCCTTAAGGGTGGAAGCTGACAGATCTTGTGTGATTCTAATTATAGTTCCTCAGAAATTTGAAATATTTCTTTCTAGCTGCTTGCAATATCCTTTCCTTGGTGCGATAGTCCTGAAATTTGGCCACGTTTTTCCTTGGGGTTTTAATTTTGAGGTCTCTTTCAGGAGGTGATCGGTGAATTCTTTCAAAGGTGATTTTGCCTTCTGTTTCTAAAACATCAGGGCAGTTTTCTTTCATGACTTCCTGGAAGATAGCATCAAGGTTCTTTTTTTCATCATGGCTTCCAGGGAGTCCAATAATCCTTAAATTGCCTCTCCTAGATCTGTTTTCCAAGACAGTTCTTTTTCCTAGGAGATATTTCATATTTTCTTCTATTTTTTTCATTTTTTTGTTTGACTGATTCTTGAAGTCTTATGGAGTCATTCACTTATATTTGTTCAATTTTAATTTTTAAAGTATTATTTTCTTCAGTTACATTTTTTAGTTCCTTGTGTAACTGGCCAATTGAATTTTTTGGCTCATTGCATTCTTTTTCCATTTTACCAATTTCGTTTTTCCGTGAATTGTTGTCTTTTTCCAATTCACCTATTTTGTTTTTCAGTGAATTGTCTTTTTCCACTTGACCAATTTTGTTTTTCAGTGAGTTGTTGTCTTTTTCCATTTCTCCATTTTTGTTTTTCAGTGAATTGGTGTCTTTTTCATATCTCTTTTTTAGGGAATTATTTCCTTCTTGCACTGATCTCAATTAATTTCCCCATTTTTCTTCTAATTCTCTTTTGAGATTCTTTATGCAATCTTCCAGGAAAGCCTTGTGAAATGGAGACCAGGTTATGTCTCCCTTTGTGGTTTCCTCTGTCATTGCTTTCCCTTTGGGAACATCAGGCTCTGAGGTCTCCCCTTCTTTCTCTCCATAAAAGCTGTCTGTGGTGAGAGCTCTCTTCTGCTTCTTACTCATTTTTTTAGAGCTTGAGGTCTGTTTAAAGCAAAGGACTTGCAGCAGCTCTCAATCCACCCTTCACCAAAGGGAGATCTGCCAAAGCATCTGCCCACAAGCAGAGAAAAGGGACCTAAGCGTCTCCCAGGGACATCCCGGTTGCCTAGAATTCGTGAAGCTGTGTCCCAGCCCCGGGCACCTGCCCCGGCTGCACCCTGGGGCTTGAGCACAGCAAGCGGCCAGATCTCCTTCCTGTTTGAAACAGACCTGCTCCCGAGTTCTTCCAAGGTAATTTTTGATGGAAATGTGTTGTACTCCAAGTGTTTGAGGGAGCTTTCACTCCAAAACCAGTTCAGAGGCTTAATTTGTTCTTGTTTT
The DNA here is from genome assembly GCA_023553655.1 of Myrmecobius fasciatus. Classification (NCBI taxonomy): domain Eukaryota; kingdom Metazoa; phylum Chordata; class Mammalia; order Dasyuromorphia; family Myrmecobiidae; genus Myrmecobius; species Myrmecobius fasciatus. Next base: position 14,941 of record JAJPUD010017522.1, read on the forward strand.
GAGAGATCAGAGGAGCCACAGAGGGTTGTATCTGCAATCCACCAGCTTGGCTCCGCCCCTATATGCCATTTTTGCAGGAACATTTCCTAATATTTCATTTATACATGTTCCTAAATTCAAATATTTCTAATTTTTAAATTGATATGAGGAAGCTTTGGGTTTTATAACATATTTATTGCCAAGTTACAATTATTTTTTCTGACCTTTAGTATTGTGTACCCTATAAGTATATCCTATGAATTGAAAGAGTATACTGAAGCCTGAAAAAGTAAATCTCTTACTGCTGTCCTCAGTCACAGTGTGCTGTCCCTTCTTCATTCAATGCTGAGTAAAGAATTAAGTGAAAATAAGTTGTTGAAAAACAGTAAAGAGGTGTCAAATTGCTGAAGAACAAACTTGTTTTTCTTTTTTTTTCTTTATTAAAACTTTTTTATTTGAAAAATATATTTATGGGTAATTCTTCAACATTAATCCTTACAAAGCTTTCTCTTACATTTCATTGTTGAAGACAGCCATGTCCATCAGAATTGATCATCATGTAGCATTATTGTTGCTGTGTATAATGATCTGGTTCTGGTCATTTCAACCAGAATCAGTTCATGTAAGTCACTCCAGGCCTCTCTGCAATCACCCTGCTCATCATTTCTCAGAGAACAATAGTATTTCATAATATTCATATACCATAATTTATTCAGCCACTCTCCAATTGATGGGCATCTATTCAGTTTCCAATTTCTAGCCACTACAAAAAGAGCTGCCACAAACATTCTTGTACATGTAGGTCCCTTTCCTTCTTTTATGGTTTCTTTGGGATATAAGCCCAATAGAAACACTGCTGGGTCAAAGGGTATGCATAGTTTGATAACTTTTTGAGCATAGCTCCAAATTGCTCTCCAGAATGGCTGGATCCATTCACAGTTCCACCAACAATGCATCAGTGTCCCAGTCTTCCCACATCCCCTCCAACATTTGTCATTATCTTTTCCTGTCATTTTAGCCAATCTGACAGGTGTGTAGTGGTACCTCAGAATTGTCGTAATTTGCATTTCTCTGATCAATAGTGATTTGGAGCACATTTTCATACGACTACAAATAGTTTAATTTCATCCTCTGAAAATTGTCTGTTCATATCCTTTGACCATTTATCGATTGGAGAATGGCTTGAATTTTTATAAATATGAGACAATTCTCTATATATCTCAGAGATGAGACCTTTATCAGAACCATTAAATGTAAAGATGATTTCCCAATTTATTGCTTCCCTCCTAATCTTGACTGCATTGGTTTTGTTTGTACAAAAACTTTTTAACTTAATGTAGTCAAAATTATCTGGTGTTCAATTAAGAGTTCCAGTTCTTCTTTGGACATAAATTTATTCCATCTCCACAGGTCTGAAAGGTAAACTATACGATGTTCCTCTAATTTATTTATAATATCACTCTTTATATCCAGTCATGAATCCATTTAGATCTTATCTTGGTATGTGCTGTTAGATGTGAGTCAAGAACTAATTTCTTCCACACTAGTTTCCAATTTTCCCAGCAGTTTTTTTCAAATACTGAGTACTTATCCCAGAAGCTGGGGTCTTTGGGTTTATCAAAGACTAAATTGCTACAGTTATTGCCTAGTTTGTCCTGTGATCCTATCCTAGGCCACTGATCAATTACTCTTTTTCTTAGCCAGTATCACATGGTTTTGATGACCACTGCTTTATAATATAGTTTTACATCTGGTACAGCATGGCCACCATCATCAGACTTTTTTTTTTATTAATTCCCTTGAAACTCTTGATCTTTTGTTATTCCAAATGACTTTTGCTACTATTTTATCTAGATCTGTAAGATAATTTCTTGGGAGTTTGATTGGTATGGCACTAAATAAGTAAATTACTTTGGGTAGTATTATCATTTTTATTATATTCGCTCAGCCTACCCATGAGCATTTGATGTTTTTCCAATTTACTAGGTCTGACTTTATTTGTGTGGAAAGTGTTTTGTAGTTTAATTAGTATAATTCCTGACTTTTCCTTGGCAGATAGATTCCCAAATATTTTATACTATCAACAGTTATTTTGAATGGAATTTCTTTTTGTATCTCTTACTGTTGAACTTTGTTGGAAATATATAAAAATGCTGATGATTTATGTGGATTTATTTTCTATTTTGCTAGATAGATTCTTTGCTAAAGTTGGGAATTGTTTCTAGCAATTTTTAGTTGAGTTTCTAGGGTTCTCTAAGTATACAATCATGTCATCTGCAAAGAGTGATAATTTGATTTCCTCATTACTACTCTAATTCCTTTAATCTCTTTTCCTTCTCTAATTGCCAAAGCTAACATTTCTAACACAATATTATATAATAATGGTGACAGTGGGCAGCCTTGTTTCACTCCTGATCTTATTGGGAATGGTTCTAATTTGACTCCATTACATATGATGCTTGCTGATGGTTTTAAGTAGATACTACTAATCATTTTAAGGAAAAGCCCATTTATTCCTATACTCTCTAGTGTTTTTAATAGGAATGGGTGTTAGATTTTATCAAAGGCTTTTTCGGCATCTATTGAAATAATCATATGTTTTTTACTAATTTGGTTATTAATATAATTGATTATGCTAATAGTTTTCCTAATATTGACCCTGCCCTGCATCCCTGGTATAAATCCTACTTGGTCAGAGTGTACTATCCTGGGGATGACTTTCTGTAATCTCATTGCTAAAATCTTATTTAAAATTTTTGCATCAATATTCATTAGGGAAATTGGTCAATAGTTTTCTTTCTCAATTTTCTCTCTACCTGTTTTAGCTATCAGCACCATATCTGTGGCATCAAAGGAATTTGGTAGTATACCTTCTTTCCCTATTTTTTCAAATAGTTTATATTACATTGGAATTAATTGTCCTTTGAATGTTTGGTAGAATTCACATGTAAATCCGTCTGGCTCTGGAGATTTTTTCTTGGGGAGTTGAATAATAGCTTGTTCTATTTCTTTTTCTAAAATGGGGCTATTTAAATAATTTATATCCTCTGCTGTTAACCTGGGCAATCTATCTTTTTGTAGGTAATCCTCCACGTCCTTTAGATTATCAAACTTACTGGCATAAAGTTGGGCAAAGTAACTCCTAATTATTGCTCTAATTTCCTCTTCATTGCTGGAAAGTTATCCCTTATCATTTTTGAGACTAACAATTGGATTTTCCTCTTTCCTTTTTCTAATCAAATTAACTAAAGGCTTATATATTTTGTTGGTTTTTTCATAAAACCAACTCTTAGTTTTATTTATTAATTCAATAGTTTTCTTATTTTCAATTTTATTAATCTCACCTTTTATTTTCAGAATTTACAATTTGGTCTTTAATTGAGGGTTTTTAATTTGCTCTTTTTCTAGATTTTTTAATTGTAATCCCAATTCATTGATCTTCTCTTTCTCTATTTTATGCAAGTAAACATCTAGAGATATAAAATTACGCCTTATAAAAACTTTGGTCGTATCCCACAAATTTTGGTATGTTGTCTCATTATTATCATTTTCCTGGATGAAATTATTGATTGTGTCTATAATTTGCTATTTCGCCCATTCATTCTTTAAACTTAGATTGTTTAATGTCCTATTAACTTTTGGTCTATTCTCTCCTGGCCTTATATTACATGTGTGTTTTATTGCATCATGATCTGAACAGGATGCATTTACTATTTCTGCCTTTTGGCATTTGATTTTGAGGTTTTTATGCCCTAACACATGATCAATTTTTGTGTAAGTTCCATGAACCCCTGAGAAAAAATGTACTCCCTTCTCTGGCCATTCAATTTCCTCCAGAGATATATCATAGCTAACTTTTCTAACATTTTGTTTACATCCCTAATGTCTCTCTTATTTATTTTGTGTTTTGATTTATCAAATTCTGAGAGAGCAAGGTTGAGATGCCCCACTAGTATAGTTTTGCTGTCTTTTTCTCCTTGCATCTTTGTTAGTTTCTCCTCTAGGTATTTGGATGCTATACCACTTGGTGCATATATTTTTAGTATTGATAAAGCTTCATTGTCTATGGTACTCTTTAGTAAAATATAGTTTTCTTCCTTATCTCTTTTAATTAGATCTATTTTTGCTTTTACTTCATCTGAGATATGGATTGCTACCCCTGTTTTTTTTTTTTTGTTCACCTGAAGCATAAAAGATTCTGCTCCAGCCCTTTACCTTCCCTCTGTATGTATCTCTATGTTTTATATGTGTTTCTGGTAAACAACATATTGTAGGATTCTGGCTTTTAATCCAGTCTGCTATCCACTTCCATTTTATGGAGAGTTCATTCCATTCACATTCACAGTTAAAATAACTATATCTGTTTTTCCTGCCTTCTTATTTATACAAAGATATGTTTTTCTCTTCCCTTTCCCCTTTCTCCCTTACCCCCTCCGCAGTATTTTGTTTTTGATGACCACCTCCCTCTAACATTCCTCTCCCCTTTAGAACCCCTGCCTCTTTTTTTACACCTTTCCCATAATCCTTCTATTAGTCTATCTCTTTCTTTTCCTCCTTTCCCTCCTATTTTCCTATAAGGAGGGCCAAGTTTTTCTTTAAAGCCAAATGTGTCCGATAAACTCTTTTAGAGCCCAATGTAATGAGAGTAAGATTTACATCTTACTTATCGCCCTCCCTTCTTTCCCTCAATTATATTAGATTTTCTATGTCTCTTCATGAGACTTTGCCTTATTTTCCCTCTTTTTTTTTAACTTTATTTTACATCCTTTCCCCTTTTTTTATAGTATGATATCCCTTCCACATCTAATTTCTTTTCGATTATTATCAAAGCAAAATCAAATTATACCTCCATTCTTTACGGATACCCATAGTATAAATATAGTTCTCAAGAGTTCTTTCCTTTTTATCTTTTTATGCTTCTCTTGAGATCTGTGTTTGGAAGTCAAATTTTTTTTGTTCAGATCCAGTCTTTCATTAGAAACAGGTGAAATTCTCCTGTATCATTGAATGACCATCTTCTTTCCTGGAAGATAATGCAAATTTTAGCTAGATAACTCATTCATGGCTGTAATCCAAGTTCTTTTGCCTTTCAGAATATCTGATTCCAGGCCCTTTAGATCCTTTAATGTGGAAGCTGACAAATTTTTTGTAATTCTATTTACAGTTCCTCGGTATTTGAACTGTTTCTTTGTAGCTGCTTGCAATATCTTTTCTGTGGTGAGATAGTCCTGGAATTTGGCAATGATATTCCTTGGGGTTTTAATTTTGGGGTCTCATTCAGGAGGTGATCGGTGAATTCTTTCAATGCCCATTTTGCCTTCTGATTCTAAAACATCAGGGCAATTTTCTTTCATGATTTCCTGGAAGATAGCATCAAGGTTCTTTTTTTCATTGTGGCTTTCAGGGAGTCCAATAATCCTTAGATTGTCTCTCCTGGATCTGTTTTCCAAGTCAGTTATTTTTCCTAGGAGATATTTCATATTTTCTTCTATTTTTTTTCATTTTTTTTTCTTTTTGTTTGACTGATTCTTGAAGTCTTATTGAGTCATTCATTTGCATTTGTTCAGTTCTTATTTTTAAAGTGTTATTTCCTTCAGTTATCTTTTTCAGATCCTTTTGTAATTGGCCAATTGAATTTTTTGGATCATTGCATTCTTTTTCCATTTTACCAATTTTATTTTTCAGTGAATTGTTGTCTTTTTCCAATTCAACAATTTTGTTTTTCAGTGAATTGTTGCCTTTTTCCAATTCACCATTTTTATTTTCCAGTGAGTTGGTGACTTTTTCCATTTCACCAATTTTATTTTCCAGTGAGTTGGTGATTTTTTTTTCCATATCAACAATTTTGTTTTTCAGTGACTTGGTGTCTTTTTCATATCTTTGTTGCAGGGCATTATATCCTTCTTACACATGATCTCAATTTATTTCCCCATTTTTCTTCTAACTCTCTTGAGATTCGTTTTGTAATCTTCCAGGAAAGCTTTGTGAAATGGGGACCAGCTCATGTCTGCCTTTGTGGCTTCCTCTGGGGTTGCATTCCCTTTAGGAACCTCAGAATCTGGGATCTGCCTTTCTTTCTCCCCATAAAAGCTGTCTATGGTGAGAGATCTCTTCTGCTTCTTGCTCATGTTTTTTATTTGGAAGTCTGACTCAAGCAAGGGACTGGCAGCTGTTTCAATTTTCCCTGGGGCAGTTTACCAAAGTTGACTTCTGGTAAGGGGCTAGTTGGGCTAGTTCCACACTAGGACCATTCTTTCAGCTGCTCTCAATCCACCCTTTACCAAAGTCAGATCTGCCAAAGCAACTGCCCTCAAGCAGAACAAAGTGGCCCAAGTGTCTCCCAGGGATTTCCTAGCTGCCTAAAATCCTCTGCTCTGTCCCAGCCCCATCTTCTGCCCCAGCTGCGTGCTAGTGTAGTAAGAGGCTGATCCCCTGCCCATCAGAAACTGACCTTCTCCGGAGTTCTTTCAAAATAAATTTTTGATAGAAGGGCATTATACTCCAAGTTTTTGATGGAGCCTTCTCTCCAGAACCAGTTTGGAGGCTTAATTTGTTCTGGGTCTGAGGGAAGATCTTAGGAGCTCACAGAAAATGATGTCTATAGTTAGCCGTCTTGGCTCCACCCCCAAACAAATTTGTTTTTCAAAGGATAATAAGTGATGAATGTGACAAAAGAGTCTCTGTATGCATTTGTATCTTTAAAAAAATAGCTTTTCTTCATTTTTTTCCTTTCTCTTTAGCCTTATTACTTTACCCTTTTGAACTGTCACCTACTTTTCCCTTAAGAACTGTCAAGAAATTGGAACTTCGGGGGCGGAGCCAAGATGGTGAATTGTGGACAGCGTTCTCTGTGAGCTCCTGAGACCTTCCCTGAGACCGAGACAAACTGAGCCTCCGAATTGGTTCTGGCATGAGGGCTCCATCAAACACTTGGACTACAATGCACTTCTATCAAATATCTACTTTGAAAGAACTTCTGAGGTCACTTTTAGATGGGCAGAAGATCGAGCAGCTGCCAGCGCTCAGACACCAGTGCGTAGCCAGGGTGCAAGTCTGGGCTGGGAAGGACCAAAAGATTTTAGGCTGCCAGGAAGTCCCTGGGAGACGCTGGGGCCACTTTGCTGTGCTTGCGTGCAGGTGCTTTGGCAAGTCTACTTTAATAAAGGGTGGATTGAGAGCAGCTGAAAGTGTGGTCCTAGTGCGGATCTAGCCAGATCAGCCCCAGACCAGAAGTCAACTAAGCAAATTGCTCCAGGGCAAATTGAAATTGCTGCTGCTGCTGCTGCAGAATTCCCTGCTGGTGACTGATACCTCAGCTAAACATCATGAGCAAGAAGAAGAGAGCTCTCACCATAGACAGCTTTTACGAAGAGAAACTAGAGCAGTCCCCAGATCCTGAGATTCTGAAAACAATCCCAGATAAAGCCACAAAGGTGGACTTAAGTTGGTCTCCCTTTCAGAAGGCTTACCTGGAAGATTTCATAAAGAATCTCAAAAGAGAGATAGAAGAAGATTGGGGAAATAAACTGAGAGCAGTGCAAGAAGGAAATATTGCCCTGCAACAGAGATGTGAAAAACTGGAAAATAAGTTGGGTGAATTGGAAAAAGACAACAATTCACTGAAAAACAAAATTGGTGAATTGGAAAAAATTGCTAATTCACTGGAAAATAAAAATAGTGAATTGGTAAAAGACAACAATTCCCTGAAAAACAAAATTTGTGAATTGGAAAAAGTCACCAAATCACAAGAAAATAAAAATAGTGAATTGGTAAAAGACAACAATTCACTGAAAAACAAAAACAAAATTGGTGAATTGGAAAAAGTCACCAACTAATTAGAAAATAAAAATAGTGAATTGGAAAAAGATAACAATTCATTGAAAGAATTCACTGATCAACTCCTGAAAGAGACCCCAAAAATAAAAACCCAAGGAATGTCATGGCCAAATTTCAGGATTATCGAACCAAGGAAAAGATATTACAAGCTGCTAGAAAAAAAAAAAAAAAACAGTTCAAATACGGAGGAACTGTCATTAGAATTACACAGGATCTGTCAGCTTCCACATTGAAGGATAGAAGGGCCTGGAATCAGATGTTCGGAAATGCAAAAGAACATGGATTACAGCGAAGAAGAAGCTATCCAGCTAGAATGAGCATCATCTTCCAGGGAAGAAGATGGCCATTCAATGATACAGGAGAATTTCACCTATTTCTATTGAAAAGACCAGGTCTGAACAAAAAATTTGACCTCCAAACACAGAACTCTAGAGAAGTGTAAAAAGGTAAAAAGGAAAGAACTCTCGAGAACTATATCTCTACTAGGGGTATCCTTAAAGAATGGGGGTATAATTTGATTTTACTTTGATAATAATTGAAAAGAAATTAGAGGTGGAAGGTATATCATAGTATAGAAAAAAGAGGGAGGTCAAAGAGGTAAAATAAAGTAAAAATAAAGAGGAGGTAAAATAAGGCAAAGTCTCAAGAAGAGACAGAGAAAATCTAATATAATTGAGGGAAAGAAGGGAGGGTGATGAGTATTCTTACTCTCATTAGATTGGGCTCTAAAAGAGTATATCAGACGCATTTGATTTCAGGGAAAAACTTGGCCCTCTGTATAGGGAAATAGGAGGGAAAGGAGGAAAAGAAAGGGATAAATTAATAGAAGGATGAGGGGAAAGGTGTAAAAAAGAGGGAGGTTTTAAAAGCGGAGAACTGCTAGAGGGAGGTGGTCATCCAAAAAAATACTGGGGAGGGGAGAAGGGAGTAAGGGGAAAGGGCAGAGAAAAATATAACTTTGGGTAAATAAGATGGCAGGAATTATAGATATAGTCATTTTAACTGTGAATGTGAATGGGATGAACTCTCCCATAAAACAGAAACGGATAGCGGACTGGATTAAAAGGCAGAATCCTACAATGTGTTGTTTACAAGAAACACATCTAAAACATAGAGATACATAGAGAGTGAAGGTAAAGGGCTGGAGCAGAATCTTTTATGCTTCAAGTGAACAAAAAAAGCAGGGGTAGCAATCCTTATCTCAGATCAAGTAAAAGCAAAAATAGATCTAATTAAAAGAAATAAGGAAGGAAACTATATTTTACTAAAGGCTACCATAGACAATGAAGCAATATCAATACTAAACATATATGCACCAAGTGGTATAGCATCCAAATTCCTAGAGGAGAAACTAACAGAACAAGGAGAAATGGACAGCAAAACTATACTAGTGGGGGATCTCAACCTTGCTCTCTCAGAATTAGATAAATCAAACTTGTCTGTCTCTGTTTCTCTGTTTCTCTGTTTCTCTCTATCTCTTTGTCTCTCTCTTTCAAAAAAAAGGGATTTTAATGAAGGATTTTATTTTTTCTCTATTTCTTTGTGACCGCCCTATATTTTACTTTACTAGAGTCAGTGCCTTGCAACAGAAAAAATAATTACCTAGCCTTGCATTATAAATTATTTTAAACCATTATCTGTAATGAACCTATGAAGATAGAAAATACCTGGACAGAGTAGGATTTATTTGTGGAATAGTGGCCCAATTGAAGAATAACATGGATTGTGGAGTCTGAATCTTGCTACTTCCAACAAAAAAAACCCAAACTTGAATGTGACAACCTGGGTGGAATAGAAAGCAAACATTTTATTGGTCAATGAGCATGAAAAGCTACTGAGTCATTTATTCTTAGAAGTAGAGAAACTCTGTAATATATGTCTCTTTTCTTTACACATTATGCCAGATTTATTTCCTGGAGAAATGGAATGGTAACATGCCATTTTCCCCTCCTGAGCATATAACAATTGTGAACAAATCACAGTCAAATACATGTCCTTCTTAGGTCGTCCTGATTTTTCATCTCAGAGTCTTAACAACTATTTCTGTTTTGTGTTCCTTATGAATTCAGTTCTTGAAACTTATGGCTAGGCTTGAAATAATCCTCATAAGTGTAAGAGATTAGATACTAGTTTCCTTTGTCATAACTAAGAGTGATAGGGAGAATTCCTCTATTAGGGAGAATGACCACTGAAAAGTAGAGAAATTCCATCCTTGTTCTAATTTGCCACAAGAAATTTACATTAATGAGAGAAAGCACGGTCAAGGTGAAATGTAATGTGTCCATTCAGCAATCAAGCAATATAATTCGTGATCAAATGTAACATCTCAAAATTTTGAGAGGATATAACAGCTCTAAGCTATAACATTCTCTTGAGTTTTTATCAATAAGTTCTTATGAATCTAAGTTCATCAATTATTTTATGTGAAGGAAATAGTTGCCCTACATTTAATCTGAAATATATACTAACTACCTTTTGACTTCTCCCTTTGGGAATATTTTGGGCATGAGCAAGATTAAATCTCAATTAAAATTTTCTTATGAGTACATAGTGTGTCCATAAAGAGGGTAGGTATTCAAGAAAATGAGAAAAAAACTCTCTTAAGGGCCCAGGATCCTCTAGGACTGAAGCACATTACCACATGTGTGATTATAGAGCAAAGGAAAATCTTAGGGGAAAGGGAGAATATTGTACTATTATACATTAGACCTAAGAAGGATTCTTATTATTGAGGATGTGAGAATATCTTCATAGAAAGCAAAAACCTTCAAGATCAGTTTTAACAGTCTAAAGTGTATCTCCCTTTGAAGAATGGAAGCTGCTTAATAGTAAAAAGGCTTGGGCAGAACTTCTGCTTGGGAAGAAGACTGGTACAAGGAAGAGGGGTTAGACATGTTCTACTTTATTTTAGAAAACAAATGTCAATGGGTGGATGGAAGCTGCAGTGAGATTTAGACTAGATTGGAGGAGGTAAGGCAACAAATCTGTAAAAATTTGAATGGACTATTTCTGAAATTATGAGTTGTCCCTTAGGCTTCATGAACATTTCTAATGAATGATGTAATATAGATTCATATTCATATATAAGCAGTACTAATAATTCCCTTTCTATTAAATGTTATGTTATGAATGTGTAGTATTCACTCCATTCAGATTTCAATTCCATTCATCATTCACAATACTTGAAATATGATTTATTGGGGAAAAAATTCTCCAGAATGCTTGGGTCTATTGTTTCTAGATTCTGAGTTTAAGTGACTAATGCTTGGACACTTGAGATATTTCATTGAGCAAAAAAGCTAGCAAGCTCTCAACACTTCTTTTCTAGCAATCTTTACAATACTGAATCTCTGATTGCCAGAGTAAACCTTAGTCTCAAACCTTTTCTACAATTTATCACTTTTCCCCATCCATCCTACTTACTGTGTCTCAATTTTTTACATTGTATCCTTGGGAATTTGCAACATATAATTAACAAACAAACAAACAGCAATAAAAGCTTCCATTCATTTTAAATTTCATCCTTTTATACCTCTGTCATTCTGTATTTCCTGTGATTAATTTTCCTTGATGATATTGCCTTACTGGCTATCCAGTATCCTACTGAGAGAACAATTCAGAATACTCTGTGTTCCCCATTCAGATATTCCATCTGTTATTTACAAAACAAATTAAGGTCTTTTAACTCTAAAGTCTGTAATGACTATAATATTTTAAATTTACTTTATCAAAGTTATAAGCTAGTATATGTATTAGTGGCTATTAACTACTTTTAAAAATCCTAAAGACATTCTTATTCTATTCTCTTTTTTCTTTTTTTTAAATACAAATTATTAATCATGTTGAGAGAGAAAAGTCAGAGCAAAAGGGAAAAACCATATGAGAGATAAAAAACCAGAAAAATGAAGTGAACATAGCATATGTTGATTTGCATTCAGTCTCCTTAATTCTTTTTCTGAATGCAGATGGCATTTTCTGTCCAAAGTCTATTGCGATTACTTTGCATTGCTGGAAAAAAAAAATTCCATCACGGAACACTCTTGCTGTTATTCTATACAATGTTTTTTCTGGTTCTGCTTTTTTCACTCAACATCAATTTGTGTAAATCTTTTCAGGTTTTTCCTAAAATCAGCTTGTTCATCATTTTTATAGAACAATAATGTTCCATTACCTACCATATCTTGTTCAGCCATTCCCCAATTAATAGACATCTACTCATTTTTCACTTCTTTGATACCACAAAAAGAGCTACTACAAATGTTTTTGCACATGTAGCTCCTTTTCCCTCCATTATGATTTCCTTGGGATACAAACCCAGTAATGTCACTGCTGGGTGAAAGGGTATGCAAAGATCTATAACCCTTTGGGCATAGTTCCAATTTGCTCTCCAAAATGGTTGGATCATTTCATAACTCCACCAACAATGTATTAGTGTCCCAGTTTTCCCACATTGCCTCTAACAATTATCATTATCTGTTCTTGTCATCTTAGCCAATCTGAGAGCTGTGAGGTGTTCTTATTTTATTCTCACAATTTCTGGCTGACAGTATTCCTAACTCCTTATAAGAGAACTGACATGAATGTCAATCTTCTCCCAGCACTCTAATTTTCCAAAAGCTCAGTCTCCTAAACTATCATCGCTTCTGGTTCAATTTCTCATCAGATATACAAAAGGAAAATTGTCAGTATGACCTCATTATCACTCACAATTTTTCCATGACAATGTTCAAAAATTCTAAATGTCTTTATCATAATCTTCTATCATTTCATTTGTCCCCAATTCTGGCTTTTCCCAAACCTATTTTCATCTTCACAATGACTTCTTAGCCCTCTTTTCTTTAACATTTTCTTATATCATAATTCTATTCTTATTATACTCTACTACCTTCCCAATTTCAAACACTGAGTGAGCCAATTCAAATACACAGACCCCTCTACAGTTTAATGCTTTACAGCTTTCTCCTTTTGCCATTAATATGCTGTCAAACCTCTGTTCTAATTATCACTGTTGTCTCTAGCTTCTGTTCCTACTCATATATTGCTAAAAAGAGAAATCCATGGAAATATGCCGATTGGTTCCCCTAAAAAACAAAAACAAAATTAAAAAAAATGAGTCCTTTTTCAATTATTTCTGATGCTTGATCTCATTTAGGGTTTTCTTGGCAATGGTACTGGAATGAATAAATGTTTCCTTTTTCAGCTCATTTTACAAATGATGAATTAAGCAAACAAATTAATCCTGTCTTCTATCCACTGCCCCAGTTATATTAGCTAAAATTGGCTTTCATGTAATCTCAACACAATCTTTCACTGTTCCATAAATGATCCTATATCCTGCTTATTGCAATAATAATTTCTTTTTTTCTTTTTTTCTTTATTATTTTTATTAATACTTTTTATTTGCAAAACATATGTATGCGTAATTCCTAAACATTAGCCCTTACAAAGCTTTCTGTTACAAATTTTCCCCCCTACTCCCCACCCCTCCCCTAGATGGCAGGATATCCACTACATGATAATTATGTTAGAATACTTAAGAAATCGAATACATGTATAGTTATTGCATCATTTTTTTGTGCAGGAGAAATCATATCTACAAGAAAGAATAATCCAATAATGGAAATACAATGCAAGAAAACCTCAATAGAGAACATAAAAATGTTATGTTGTGGTCCACATTTCACATCCCTCTCTCTGGGTGTATATGGCTCTCTTCACTGAACAACTGGAACTGGTTTGAAGCATTTCATTGTTGAAGACAGTCATGTCCATTAGAACTGATCATCATATAGTCCTGTTGTTGTTGCCGTGAATAATGATCTCCTGGTTCTACTCACTTCACTGAGCATTAGTTCATGCAAGTCTCTCCAGGACTCTCTGAAATCGTCCTGCTGGTCGTTTCTTACAGAGCAATAATATTCCATAACATTCATATACCATAATTTATTCAGCCACTCTCCAATTGATGGGCATCCATTCAGGTTCCAGTTTCTAGCCACTACAAAAAGGGCTGCCACAAACATTCTTGCACATGTGGGACCCTTTCCTTCTTTTATGATTTCTTTGGGATATAAGCCCAATAGAAACACTGCTGGGTCAAAGGGTATGCATAGTTTGATAACTTGTTGAGCATAGCTCCAAATTGCTCTCCAGAATGGTTGGATCTGTTCACAGCTCCACCAACAATGCATCAGTGTCCGAGTTTTCCCACATCCCCTCCAACATTCATCTTTATCTTTTCCTGTCATTTTAGCCAATCTGACAGGTGTGTAGTGGTACCTCAGAATTCTCTTAATTTGCATTTCTCTGATCAATAGTGATTGGGAGCACCTTTTCATATGATTATAAATAGTTTTAATTTCATCATCTAAAGATTGTCTGTTCATATCCTTTGACCATTTATCAATAGGAGAATGGCTTGAATTCTTATAAATATGAGACAATTCTCTATATATCTTACAGATAAGACCTTTATCAGAACCCTTAAATGTAAAGATGATTTCCCAATTTGATGCTTTCCTCCTAATCTTGTCTGCATTAGTTTTGTTTGTACAGAAAATTTTTAACCTAATATAATCAAAATTTTCTATCTGGTGTTCAATTAAGAATTCCAGATCATCTTTGGACATAAAATTATTCCATCACCCTAGGTCTGAGAGGTTAACTATCCTATGTTCCTCTAATTTGATTACAATATCACTCTTTATATCTGGATCATGAACCCATTTAGATCTTATCTTAGTGTGTGGTGTTAGGTGTGGGTCCAGCCTTAATTTCTCCCACATTAGTTTCCAATTTTCCCAGCAGTTTTTGCCAAATAGTGAGTACTTATCCCAAAAGCTGGGGTCTTTGGGTTTATCAAACACTAAATTGCTAATGTTATTACCTAGCTTGTCCTGATATCCTATCCTATGCCACTTATTTTACTGCTCTATTTCTCAGCCAGTACCAAATGGTTTTTATGATTGCTGCTTTATAATATAGTTTTATATCTGGTACAGCAAGGCCACCGTCATCTGTCTTTTTTCTTTATTAATTCCTTGAAATTCTTGACCTTTTGTTCTTCCAAATGAACTTTGCTACTATTTTTTCTAGGTCTGTAAAATAATTTCTTGGGAGTTTGATTGGTATGGCGCTAAATAAGTAAATTAGTTTGGGTAGTATTGTCATTTTGATTATATTTACTTGGCCTACCCATGAGCACTTAATGTTTTTCCAATTGACTAGGTCTGATTTTATTTGTGTGGAAAGTGTTTTGTAGTTTAGTTCATATAGTTTCTGACATTTTCTTGGCAGATAGATTCCCAAATGTTTTATGCTATCATATGTTATTCTGAATGGAATTTCTTTTTCTATCTCTTGCTGCTGAACTTTGTTGGTAATATATAAGAATGCTGATGATTTATGTGGATTTATTTTGAATCCGGCAACTTAACTAAAGTTGTGAATTCTTTCTAGTAGTTTTTTAGTTGAGTCTCTAGGGTTCTCTAAGTATACCATCATGTCATCTGCAAAGAGTGATAATTTGGTTTCTTCATTACCTACTCTAATTCCTTTTATCTCTTTTTCTTCTCTTATTGCCAAAGCTAACATTTCTAATACAATATTAAATAGTAATGGTGAGAGTGGACAGCCTTGTTTAACTCCTGATCTTATTGGGAATGGTTCTAGTTTGTCTCCATTACAGATGATGTTTGCTGAAGGTTTTAAGTAGATGCTACTAATCATTTTAAGGAAAAGCCCATTTATTCCTATACTATCTAGTGTTTTTAATAGGAATGGGTGTTGGATTTGATCATATGGTTTTTGTTAGTTTGGTTATTAATATAATTGATTATGCTGATAGTTTTCCTAGTATTGAAGCAGCCCTGCATTCCTGGTATAAATCCTACTTGGTCATAGTGTACTACCCTGGGGATGACTTTCTGTAATCTCATTGCTAATATCTTATTTAAAATTTTTGCATCAATATTCATTAGGGAAATGGGTCTATAATTTTCTTTCTCTGTTTTCACCCTACCTGGTTTAGCTATCAGCACCATATCTATCTCATATAAGGATTTTGGCAGTATACCTTCTGTCCCTGATTTCTCAAATAGTTTGTATAGTCTTGGATTTAATAGTTCTTTGAATGTTTGGTAGAATTCACATGTAAAACCATCTGACCTTGGAGATTTTTATTGGGGAGTTGATTAATAGCTTGTTCTATTTTTTTTCCAAAATGGGGCTATTTAAATAATTTATTTCCTCTGCTGTTAACCTGGGCAATCTATATTTTGGTAGATATTCCTCCATTTCATTT
>JAJPUD010017523.1:0-31056 GCA_023553655.1 Myrmecobius fasciatus
GCATCGTCATTCATTATGGGATTGAGGGGAGGAAGTGTGAGTCCAGCTTCCCTCCAACATTTCTGAGCAACAACTTCAGTGAAATAAGCGCACAGGCTTTCACAGTGATTTTAAGGAGGTAGCAATCATTGGGATGGATAAGTTCTGGCCTCCTGATTTAAGGACCAGTTGATAGGATATCAGGTTGATGGGAAGGCAGAGTTTCCCCTCTTGTCCAGAAGGTGGCAGTAATGTTACATAAGATACTTAGCATGGGGGGAAATTCTGCCAGCAGAAATCTCTGTAAAGACCAGCAATAGATCCAGCAATGATAAGCCAGGGCCCCGGGGGGATGGCTCCTTCCTCCCATTTCAGTGGTGCTTGCCCCAAGTGTTTTCCTCTCCACAATCCTGTGAGGTAGATAAGTGCAGGTATTATTCTCCTTTCAGATGTCCAAAGATGAGGCTCAAAGGGAAGAGGTCAAGTCCAAGCCCAGCCCTTCCAGGATTGACCGGAGCTGGCTTATGCTGTTTATGCACTGTCTCTATCTAAGCTGATAACAAACACCTTCTCCAGGCTGCCTCCCATCCCCTCTATGTGTAGACATGTTTCAAGGACAGACACTGCTTTTGTTTTTTCTCTGTATTCCCAATGCTCATTGCAGAGCCTAACACAGGGTAAGTGTTTAATCCTTGCTGAGTCACTAGGGAGGACTTAAGATCTCCATAGCCTGACCTCGTCGGGGAAGGGAGTGAGTCTGAAGATAAAAAGGGAGGAAAGCAAACTAGTTCCAACAGGAGGCAGTGTGGTGCCCTGGTAATTGCAACAGGAGGAAAGAGACCAGATTGTCCTTGGGCCTGTTCCTCATCTGTTACATTAGGGGGCTGAGCCTAGATTATCCCTGAAGTCCCTTCCAGCTCTCAGATTCTGGGATAATTTGGTCTGTGAAACTAGCCACCTCTCCTCCTCCACATTCACCTGTCACGAAGCAGCTGGTACTATTTCCTTCCTTAAGAATCCACAAATGAAGGGAGGCATGCAAGTTTATCTTGAGTTAACAGTCTTGGTCTGGGAATTCTCAGGATCACCAATCTCCTCATAGGAGTGTTTTGAAGAATAAAACAATATGCTCTAGAAAACTAGCCTCTTTCCCAACTCTTATTCTCAGACCTACATGTGTGTGAGGGCTAGGATATTAAGAAGGAGGTGAAACAATGGCTGTTCCCTGTAGGTACTGCTTTGGGGGCAGGGAATTATCTCTACTTACAGCTTCCTTCTGTAGCTAGATAAGGCACTTACCAGGAGCCTTCTCCCACCTGGGACCCTATGATTCTCAGACCTCATCAGAAGTTCCAGGCAAAGGGGTATGAGAATTTTCAGCTTCTGAGGGGATGGGATCCTGGGATATCTTGGTTCAGCTCTTCTTAAACATATAGCAAAGATGGAAGAGTCTTTTCCTGGGGAAAGGGTAGTGCAGTGCAGTAAGGACCAAGGAAGGGATGAACTTTCCACCTGGTTTCCTCATTCTGTCAAAGAAGCTCAATGCCCTTCCCTTTTCTCAGGAGGACAAGGCTCAGAATCCAAATTCAGTGTTGCTATCCTCCTGTAATCACTCCTCAAATCTTTTCTAAGGGTTTGCAGTAATATTTTCTTGGCAACAGGTTCAGGCCCCAGAAGAGATCCTGATTTTTGGAGAGGGTAAAACAGGGTAAGGGAGAGAGGATGTCAATGGGTAGCTCAAAGGCACTTGAGAGAGATAGCAGCTGGGGAAAGGGATAGAATAAGAAGTTACTTAAGATAATAAAGAAGAAAGAGAGGTGGGTCAGGCCATACACTCATTTTCACTGAAGTGGGATGAGAGATCACCAGTAAGGGCACAGGAAAGGTGGTATAAGGTGTCTAGGAGGGGCTGGGGGCGGATGGAGGGCTCCGAGACAGTGGGGCCAATTTCCAGTCTGCTTCTGCTCCCACCACTTCCTCCTTTTGTAAGCCAACTCTAAGCACTCCCAAGACAGGCAGGAAAAGGGGCCACTTAATATCATAAAAGAGCCAACATGAAGGCCTGTCGGATTTCTGAAGCTTCCCTGACACATACAACCTCATCCAGTCTGTATCTACATCAGTGTTATCCTCATCAAAGCAGTGAGATGGAAGGGACAAATGGGAATAGTAATGGAGATGGAGCAGAATCTTCCTGGAACCAGGAAAAACAGGGTATGGTTAGAGCCTTCAAACCTACTAGTCTCATATAACCAGATATGCAGATATCTGAGGACTTCCCTATAATGCCAGCAGCCTCCAAGCTCAGGTTGCACCAAGGCCAGATCATCAGACCAGAGTAGAGGTCCCAAATCTCATATCCTGGATAGGGCAAGAGAGACAGACCCCACTATAAGACTTATATTGTCTCCCCAGACCCACCAACTCACTAACCTCCAAACAGGCAAAATGATAAACACTATCTTGACCCCAAAGCCATTAGAAATAGGATAGAGATCTAAGTTGCACAGAATCTAGGGACAGAGAAGTCTGTACCTATTGAAACCCATTTGGGGATGAACTTATTACAGGAAGGGGTGAGGGACAACTCGTCATCCATTGTTAACCCATTACTTTGCCTCACCCCCCTCCCACCCAGATTTCAGCCACAAAAACCCACTAGCTTGAAAATTTGATTTGTTGGGCCTTTATGGATACATCATATTCTCTTTGAGTAAATAAGTTATAATCTACACTGGCTTTGAGCAACCTTAAGTGTAGGGCAAGAAGAAGGGATAGATCATTGTTCAAATGACAAATTTCTATTCAAGTGATATAGCTTTGTCTCAGATAACAACTTTTGGAGGGAATGGCCTTAAATTCTGCCACTGAACACCAAAAGGCAAGAGTCAACTTCCCTTCTTGGCATATGATAAAAGTCTTTTTGTCTTTTTAAAGCCCAACTAGGACAGTGGGGAAGAAGGAGACATGCACAAAAAGGTCCACGTGCACCTGGACCCAATAAGTGCTACAGTGGTAGCCAGAGACTTACTGAGCCCAGTCTCCTACTTCCTCTCCTATGAGAAAGCTCCAAGCTCCAGTTCTTCTTAGTAAGGTTACAATGGAAGCTACTCATCCCCCTCGTCCCTCCTTGATTTTCCCCATTCCACCCCACCAGGCCTAGGACATCTTCCACATCCTAGAGAAGCAGGTGGTGCCTGTCCCTTTAAAGAGGGAGGACCCAGTGTGAGGAGGAGCGCTTGCTGTCCAGGATTGCCTTCCAGTCATCCGTCCATGAATGCAACCTCCTCTTGGGAGGCTGCAGTTGGAGATGTCTGTTATGGCAGGCGGTGAAGAGGATGTGCTCCCAGCTGGGGTTTGGCTCAGCCCCTGGAGAGAGGAAGAAGGAGCTTGGTGAGGGGGGCCCCAGGACTGTGCCCAAGAAACCCTGTAGTTGGGCAATTTGACGGCCATCCCATCACCCAATGTACACCACAGTCAGTTCACTGATCTTTCTTTCCTATGAACATGTCTGTAGTACTTGATTATATACAGCTGTTTACTACTCTCTTGCAAAAGCTTAGGATATAAGTGTTTAATTCTCTTTAGGAATCATCTAGGTCAGGGCTTCTTAACCTGAGGTTTTAACCCTCTTGGGAGTCAGGGAATGTTTTTCCGGGGTCTGTGAACATAGTGGGGGAAATACATCTTTATTTTCATTAACCACTAAATGAAATTTAATGGATCCTTCAATTTCTTCAAAACATTATTCTAAGAAGCGGTCTACAGGTTTCACTAGGCTGTGGCCCAAAATAGGATTAGGAACCCCTGATCTTTGCCAACCCCACTTATTTTACACATAAATAAATTAAGACCTAGGAGGGTTAAATGGTTTGCTCAAGGTCACAAAGTAACCAAGCCTAAGTCTCCTCACTACTAATTCAATTCTATTATCCAAACGGAATTTAAGTGTTGTCTTCCTACTAAGATCACAATTCAAAGAATTTGGAGGTGGAATCCAACCCACCCCTTTTACAAGTGAGCAAACTAAGGTGACTTGCCCAAGTTCATAAGGCTATTGCTTGAACCTGGATCTGAATCTCTTAAATCTAAGTTGAATGCTTGGCATCACGCTATACTGTCACATATAAACTAAAAGACAAAAATCATATCTTACAAAAAATTTTTGACTGTGCCTGACACAAAGCTGAACAGACAGTAAACACTTAATAAATGGTCATTGATAGGAGAGGGGGTAACCCTATGCAGAAGGAAAAAGATAGGAATCAGGCCTTTTGTATTAAGTCCTGATTCCTGAACCCAAAAAATTCCCTCTCTCCTCCAGATGTCCTTTACCTGTTATGTCTGGTCGGTCATCTATAAGGAGGTCTCCAGAGACCACAGTCTTATCCCGTGTGAGCACAATTTGCTCCAAAAACTCCTGGCCAAAATGCTTCTCTATCCAGGCATACTAGAAAATAAACAGGAAAATTGAGAGGTTCATTAGCACCCTTATTTCAATTATTGAAGACAAATGATTTCCAGAGTACGGCAAAGCCAATTATGATAATATCCAGTGTGATACAAATACTAGCAGCTCAGCAGCAAAGGAATCCTAAGATCAACTTTTCCTGACACTGGATCACCAGTCTCTGAGTACTATACCATCAAAGGCCAATCACTATATTCAGGGTGGGAAGAAAATCCCCCTTTCCCTTCCATGGAGCTATTAAGGAATATTCATGGGGATTCCCAAAGCAAATCCTACAATTGACTCCACCTGCATCCCTTCAGCCCAGTAGCCAAAATAAGGATGCTGAGCCAAAACCCAAAAGCTTGCGGAACAGATATGTTTGACAGCAACCTCAAGTCTCCCTCCCTTGGTCTCTCAGAGTCCTGAGGTCTATGTCTTACCTTCTCATAAGGACAGTACTTATATTTCTTGATGGGGCTTGTGCAGATGAATACATGTGTGCTGTAGATAGAAGAAAAAGAGGCAAGAGGAGAAAACTTCTAAGCCATTGTAATAGCCATGATTAATTAGTCTTTCCCTGTCACTCTTTTTCTATAGTCTGATTCCAGTTTATACTTCCAGGCCAATTTCACATTATTTCCTCTCAAAACACTCTACCTTTTCAGCCAAACTGACTTGCTCACTCACAGGCATTTCATCTTCATACTCTGCCTTTGCACACCTGATATGCTTTCCCTCTTTACTGCTACCTCTTGAAACTACTAGCCCCTTTCAAGGTTCAGCTCAAATGAACATGTCTTTTATGATTAATGCCATTTAGTATATAAATACAGATTGTGTGGTTGATACCGAAATCAAAGACCCAATCAATATTTTAGCAATTGCAAACTAAGTTGGGGGAAAACACCCCACAAATATGTTTTAAGGAACCCTAGATGTTTTCCAAAACTACTGAAATGAAACAAAAGTATAACATTGAAAAAAACTAACATTAGAATATTCCCTAGATTGAAGATGGGGAAAATGATCCCAAATTGAATCAATATTTCATTCAATTAGAATTCTTGCTTTGAAAGTTAAATTGGAAAATGTCTCAAACTAATTCCAATTGTTCAGTGAAGAAAGCCATATACACCCAGAGAGAGGGATATGAAATGTGGACCACAAATATCATTTCCATGATCTCTATCGATGTTTGTTTGCATTGGGTTTCCTTTCTCAGATATTTTTTGTTCATGTAGATATGAAGGTTCTTGCACAGCAAGATAAGTGTGAAAATATGTATACATATATTCAACTTGTCAAATATTTTAATATAATTAACATGTAGTGGACTTCCTGCCATCTAGGGGAGGGGAGGGAACTAGGGGGAAAATTTGTAATGGAAAGCTTTGTAAAGATCAATGTTGAGGAACTACTCATACATATGTTATGCAAATAAAAAGCTTTAATTAAAAAAAAAAAGAAAAAGAAAAGAAAGTTAAATTGGCCTGCTGCTAGGAAGACAAAAAGAGTCATTCGCACTGGGGAAAAGAAGAGAAAATCTAAAGGCGGCAGAGAAAAAGACCTAAGAAGCTCCCATAAATCAGTCAGCAGGAGGAAAGCAAAGGTGCAAGGGAGAAAGGAAGTGCAGGAGGCTATAGTATGAGCCGGAAGATAAACTTACTTTTCTAAGCGGGCCATCTGTTTCACAGCTTCCACAGCCCCTGGTAGAGGTTCAAGTTCAATAAAGAAATTCTTTGATTCCCAAATGCTGATGGCTTTCTCCTGAGAGGGGAAGATAAGCCAGTTATTGCTTAGAGCCCTCAGCTCCTCTGTTCCCCATACTGCAATATCCTTGAAAATAAGATTCAGTCATATGAGTCCATCCACTGAGACTTAAGAATATGTGCTACTATGAAGATGGCAGAGACAGGTTTCCAGTTGTTCTATTCATCATCCATGGAAGTCACAATATTTAGGGCTTGGATGTTAGAATGATATTTATATTTGTTCCAAGTCTCCTTCTATGGACCAATCATATTCCTGGTAAGCTCCTATGTGGACCAGCCAAGAGGGATGGTTAGAGTGGCAGAATGGGCACCAAAGACTTCCAAATATACAAAGTGATCCATGGAAATTTAGTGGCAGGGCTAGGACTAGAACCATGTCTCTAGAGTTCTTCCCACTATGCTAAATTGATCCCTTATTGCCAGAGAAAAATTATATGTCCCAAGTTTACTTGCCAAAACAATGCACCCTAGTGTAATGACAAAGCAGATCCATAAAGTTTTGTCTTAAGTATCTTCTTGATGTTCTACCTATCCTGGCCTTTCAAAAAGAACCAGAAAGTCTTTGCTTAATTTACCTCTTCTCCTAATTCAGAATAGTAGTATTAGATTTGAAGAAGCATAGATTCAAATCCCAGCTTTGCCACTTACTATGACCTTAGGCAAGTCACACATTGCCTCTCTTAGGTCTCATTTGAAAAATAACGGGGATGGGAGAGGTAGGGTGAACTAAATGGCTATTTATGGTCTTTTCCAGCTGAAAATCTATGGTCACAGAAACCCAACTCTAGTTTCCATCAGAAGCTTCTGCTTTCCTCTCTAAACTACTATTAGTTTTCGCCTGTCTCTATGCTACTAGGTAAGGATGGGGTTTGAACTTTTAGATTTAAAAGTCAAGTATAAAAAACTGAAGTGACAAGCTAGTGCCTAGCTCTAGAAGGAGAAAGTCACCATGCATTAATTATAAGGATGGCCATATCCTCTTCTTTGCCCTTTTCCCTATTCCCCAACTTGTGTCCTCAGTGTCCTGGGATATTCATCCATTACTCAACAAAATCTATTCTCAGAAAAATGTGTGATAAACTCACTCACTTCTTCAGGGATCCTAGTACTTCAAGAATTTATACTTTCATTACTGTAGACATTTCTTCCATGAAAATCGTAACCCTTCTATAACTCGTCTTTTTGAGTTATGCTAGAACAACAACAACAAAAATTCATTCATTGACAAGGCTGTAATGAGCCCTCTCTAAACTAGATAGACTAATCCTTGTATAAGAGGTGATTACCAACTTCCCACTAATTCATTACCTTGCCTATCTTTAGGCTCCTTTTCTGCTGCCCATAAATATGACTAGGTTTCCTCCAACATTAAAGACACTTTCACTTGACCCAATCATGTCCTCAAGCTATTATGATCTCTCTTCTTTCTCAGTCAAATTCTTAATAAAATTTTTCTACCCACTTTTCCTCCTCTCGTTCAGTTTTCAAGTCCTTGTAATCTGGTCTTATCACCAAACTGAAACTACTTTCTTTTATGATAGTGTTCTCTCTTTTGTGTGTACATTCTTACCTATTTTATTTACATATACTTGTTTTCTGTATAGTTCTTTTAATTTTTTATTAAAGTTTTTTGTTTGCAAAATATATATGCATGGGTAATTTTTCAACATTGACCTTTGCAAAGGTTTCTGTTACAAATTTTTCCCTCTCCCCCAGCCCCTCCCTTAGATGGCAGGAAGTCTAATACATGTTAATTAAGTTAAAATATATGACAAATCAAAGATATGTATACATATATATATATATACAGTTATCTTGTTGTACAAGAAAAATCGGATCTACGAGAAAAAAACCTGAGAAGAAAAACAACATCAACAGAAAGCATTAAAATGCTATGTTGTAGTCCACACTCAGATCCCACAGGCCTCTCTCTGGGTGTAGATGGCTTTCTTCATCACTGAACAATTGGAACTGGTTTGAAACATCTCATTGTTGTAGAGAACCATGTCCATCAGAATTGATCATCATATAGTTTTGTTGCTGTGTATAATAATCTCCTGGTTCTGCTCATTTCACTCAGCATCAGTTCATGTAAGTCTCTCCAGGCCTCTCTGAAATCATCCTGCTGGTCATTTCTTACAGAACAATAACATTCCGTAACACGCATATACCATAATTTATTCAGCCATTCTCCAACTGATGGGCATCCACTCAGTTTCCAGTTTCTAGCCACTACAAAAAGGGCTGCCACAAACATTTTTGCACATATGCGTCCCTTTCCTTCCTTTAAAAGCTCCTTGGAATATAAGCCTGATAGGAACACTGCTGGGTCAAAGAGTATACATAGTTTGATAACTTTTTGAGCATAGTTCCAAATTGCTCTCCAGAATGGTTGGAACCATTCACAGTTCCACCAACAATGTATCAATGGCCCAGTTTTCCCATATCCCCTCCAACATTTGTCATTATCTTTTCCTGTCATTTTAGCCAATCTGACAGGTGTGAAGTGGTATCTCAGAGTTGTCTTAATTTGCATTTCTCTGATCAATAGTGATTTGGAGCACCTTTTCATATGATATAGTTCTCTTTTTAAAACAATTTTTTTTTTTAGTTCCAAGTTGTCTCCCACTATCCCTTCCAATTTAGAATTAGAGAAAGCCAATATTTGATGTGTGTAACAGTGAGGTGATTCAGGCCAATTCCAATGGACTGGTGATGGACAGAACCATCTGTACTCAGAGAAAGGACTGTGGAGACTAAATGTGGATCACAACATAGCATTTTCACCTTTTCTTTGTTGGTGGTGGTGTTTGCTTGCTTTTTTTTCTCATTTTTTTTCCTTTTTTGATCTGATTTTTTTTCTTATATAGCATGATAAATGTAGAAAAATGTTTAGAAGAAATGCACATATTTAATCTATATTGGATGATTTGTTGTCTAGGAAAGGGGGGAAAGAGGAAGGAAGAGAAAAATGCAGAACACTTAGAGTACCAGCCCTGAAGTCAGGAGGACCTGAGTTCAAATCTGGTCTCAGACACTTCCTAGCTGTGTGACTCTGGGCAAGTCACTTAACCCCAATTGCCTCAGCAAAAAGCAAAAAAAACAAAAACAAAAACAAAAACAAAAACAAACAGAACATAAAGTTTTGCAAGAATAAATGTTGAAAACTATCTTTGCATGTATTTTGAAAAATAAAAAGCTATTATAAAAAAGTTCTTTTCTTTCTGTTAGTCCTACTCTGCATTATTTCATGCAAGTCTTTTCATGTTTTTCTAAAGACCAATCTGTCATTTCTTACAACAGAGTAGTATTCCATTACAATTGGATACCATAATTTA
This sequence comes from Myrmecobius fasciatus, assembly GCA_023553655.1. Lineage (NCBI taxonomy): Eukaryota > Metazoa > Chordata > Mammalia > Dasyuromorphia > Myrmecobiidae > Myrmecobius > Myrmecobius fasciatus. The sequence goes on from JAJPUD010017523.1 coordinate 9,543, forward strand.
TTTGGCCATTCCCTAGTTGATGGGCATCCCTTTACTTTTCAGTTTTTTGCCACCACAAAGATAGCGGCTGTAAAAACTTTAGAACATGTAAGTTCTTTTCCTTTTTTTTCCCCTGATCACCTTGGAAAACAGATATAATAATGGTCTAGTTTAGAAGATATACACTGTTTGATATCTCTTTGGGCAAAATTTCAAACTGTTTTCCAAAATGGTTGGATCACTTCACAGTTGGTTCACCAACAATGTCCCAATTTTTCCACATTCTTTCCAACAGTTGTCATTTTCTTCTTCCATAATTTTAGCCAATTTAATAGATGTGAGATAATAACTCAGGGTTGTTTTATTTTATATTCCTCTAATCAATTATGATTAATAGCATTTACTCATGTAACTATATATAGCTCTGATTTCTTCCAAAAACTGTCTCTTATAATCTTTGACCATTTATCACTTGGGGAAGACTCATATTCTTGTAAATTTGGGTCAGTTCTCTATATATCTGAGATATAAGGCCTTTATCCAAGAAACTAGCTATAAAATTTTTTTCTCAATTTTTTTCTTTCCTTCTAATTTTGGCTGCATTGGTTTTATTTGTACAAAAATTGTTTAACTTAATGTAATAATGATTACATTTTACATCCCTCAATGCTCTCTCCTTTATTCATAAATTCTTCTCTTATCCATAAATCTGATAGGCAATGTTTTCCATGATCTTCTAACTTACATCTCCCTTTCTGTCTAGATCATGTGACCTTATCTTGGCAAATGGTGTAAGATATTTTTCTATACCTCGTCTCTGTCAGGCTGCTTTCCAGTTTTCCCAGCAATTTTTTGCTCAAATAATGAGTTCTTATCCCCAAAGCTTAGATCTTTGTTTTTATCAAACATAAGGTATTATAGTCATTTATTACTGTGTGTTGTATAATCTACTCTATTCTACTGATGCACCATTTTATTCCTTAGCCAGTGGCAGATACTTTTGACAATTGTACCTTATAATGCTAGATTTCTTTCCTTTACAATTTTTTCATTAATTCCTTTAAAATACTTGATTTTTCATTCTTCCAAATTAATTTTATCATTTTTTCTAGTCAATAAAATATTTCAGTAGTTTAATTAGGATAGCACTGAATAAAGAGATTAGTTAAATTGATAATTTTACTGTGCTGACTCAGTCCAACCATAAACAATTACTATTTCTCCAATTATTTAAATCTGACTTCATTTGTATAAAAATATTTTATAATTATGTTCATATGGTTCCTAAGTTTGTTTTGGCAGATATACTCTCAGGTATTTTATACTATCTCTTACAATCTCTTCCTGCAGGGCTTTGTTGGTAATATACTAGAAATATATAAAACATAGAAATGCTGATGATATTATCTCTCTATTTCAAATTTAACATATTTAATGACTAATTAATGCTTTTTCTCCCAATTTTCTTTTCAAGTTTAGATTATTTCATTTATATTATTCATATCCCTGGTACCTAACAAAATATTGTCCCACAGAATGCACTTAATAAATACTTGCTAATTTACTAATAAAAAAATGCTGGTTATTTGAAGACAGTCTGTTATTTTATACTGAAGTTATTTCATTTAATTTTAGTTGATTCTCTAAGATTAAGTAAACCATCATGTTATCAGCAAAAAGCAGTAAGTTTGTTTGCTTTGTCTATGACTATTCACTAATTTTTTTTTTTTCTTACCTAATACCTTCAGGTACTATTTCTAGAAGTAAAGTGGTTCCTCAGTACTCATTGTTAATTGGTTCTAGAAGGCACGGCACTATACAAGTTTTTTTGTTTTTTTTTTAAGGAGTACATCTCCAGTCTACAATCTAACCATCCCTACCAAACGCTCTAAAAGGGCAAATAAGGTTTCCAGCTCTAGAGAAACAAGCCAAGTCAGCCCAACTCAGCCCAATCTAGCTGGGCTTCCCTTCTTGCCACATCTCACTTTCTGAGAGGAAGGACCTTTACATTCCACCTCTCCCTACCCACCACTGTCAAAGCTTCCTAGTGGAGAGAGAGAAAGGAGGAGCCTCGGCTATGGAGGCAGAAGCTCCACATGCAGTCCCTGCACCTTCCTCTGTCCAGGGTCCTGTCCTCAGGGCTGCCAGGAGTCCTGGGTCCTCTGCCCCTGCCCTCTGCCTGGGCTCCCAGCACGGCTGCTCCCCCTTCTTCTCCTGCTGGGCACACTAGTGTCCTCGCCCCTTCTGGGATTACTGTTTGAGGCACTAAAAGACTAATCAGTGCAGCCATATCTTCCTGTAGGAACTGCCATGGAACCTGCCTATTTACCTGTTCAACCTCCACATCCTGGGCTCCAACCTCACAGTTCTGCCTTCCCTGGGGGGAAGTTGCCCATGGCCAACATCCCTACTGCTCACCCAAGACAACAACCAAATATGTCAAGTGGTAAAGCATTTTTTTTCTCACTAAAATGTAACAAGAATTTGATGAGCTTTGAAGAGACAAGTACTGAGGTACCACTGTATGTAAAATAATGGTTCTGACAATGGATAGCTTTGCTTTAGTCCTAATCTTACTGAAAAAAACTTCTGGCCTTTACAAACAATGCAAACTCTTAGTTTTGACTTGGTTTTATGTACTAAATTACATAATAGTCTGCTTATTCATGTTTTTCAATATTTTTTAACAGAAAGGGGTGCTATATTTTGTCAAAAAGTTTTTCTGAATCATACTTATTTTATTTTGATTGTTTTTGTTATTAATATGATGTCTTATGTTTATAGTTTTCTAATATTGAACCAATTCTATATTCCTGCTTAAAAATATTTGATCATAGTGTATAATCTTTTTAATAAGTTGATATAGCCTCTTTGTTAATATTTTATTCAATAATTAATGTCAACATCCATTACAAGTATTGGTGTGTAACATTCTTTACAAGTTTATCTTTTTCTTGTTGTTTTACTGTTAATCATTCAACACTGACCACACAAAAAGCAAAATAAACACAAACATAAAAGTCTGCCCATAAACCTGGGTAATATTCTCCCACAAATTATATATAGTATTGGTTGGAAAAAATGGGCACATACTTATAGAAACCCATCAAGAAAGCAGATAATCAGGGAAATTCATGTCACTGGGACTGCTTTATCTTTCCTTAATTTAAGTATCTTGTCATAGACAAGATATCTCTGTTACAGAGTTTGGTAGGATATTTCCTTTTCTTATTTTTGCAAAGAATTTACATAATATTGGAATTAATTGCTCTTTGAATTTTGAATTCATTTGCAAATCTATGTGTTCTCTGAATTTTTTTTCTTTGGGAATTCCATTATGGATTGTTCAATTTTTTTTCTTAAATGACATTGTTTAGTTCTTGATTTCTTGTTATGTTAATCCAGACACATAATTTTCTTAAATATTCCATTTCATTTATGTTATCAACTTTGTTGACATATTCTTATGAAAAATAGTCACTAGTAATTTGTTTTATTTTCTATTAATTTGTTATGAATTATTTTTAATGTTACATTACCAATTTAATCTTCCTTTTTATATCACACTAGCTAATATTTTATCTTTTATGTTATTTTTTTAAAACTCCTAGTCTTATATACCCATTTGAATGGTTTTAAAATTTTCAGTCCTTCAATTTAACTCTATATGAAAGTAGATCAAATCTGTTTTCCAAGGACCAATTTAGCTAATCACAGAGAGGATATCACCAATAAGCTAGCTATCCTGGAATAAATCTTTTTTTGGACAAGCAATCTATAAAACAAAGAAAAAAATTGCATATAATCATAAGTCCTGCATATCCCCCTGCTTCTCCAGTGATTGAAGCTAAGATATATGGGGAAAGGGGCAGAAGGTTATTATGAATCACAGAGTTTTTAGACTGTCAGGAAATTTTAATTTGCTGATATCCTCATCTAGTGATCATCAAGAAGGCATGCTGCTGAAGGATCGAATAGTATTAATCTTGTCATTCTTGTTATAAATAAAGCCAGAAGGAAATTGTAGCTAAATATTCTTCAGTATGGCAAAGAAAGGAGTTAATAAAGTAGGTTTTATTGTAGGCCCAAAAACTATAACAAATAGTATTTCATGGACTAGTTATCACATATTTACAAAAAAATCTCTTTAACAATTGCAACTTATATGAACTGCTAAGGATTAAATGGTAGAGAAATTCTACTAAATATACTCTGGTATTTGGTAACTTCAATGCAAAGATGGGAAAAAGTAAAGTTAAGAAGAAACACATGGAAAAGGATAGTTCAAGAAAAAAAAAATAAGAGAAGCCAAAGTCTTATAAAGAAGCCCCACACCTTTAATATCATAAACACTGTCTTCAAAGAGACCAAATGGGAAGTACTAGACGTGGTCAGCACTAAATATAGCATAAAGAGAGAAAACTGACATATTAAAGAACAGGAAAAGATTTATAATTAAGTTATCCCTAAATTGGTAGTTTATATAGTCATTTTCAGAACTGACAAAGAAAAAATGTAATTAAGAAAAAAGATGAAATATAAAGGATTTAATTCTGACTTATTTAAACAAGCTATAGAAAATGGAAAAGGAAAAATGGACAATGAGAATGGCATCAATACCAAATATAATAATTTCATCCAGCAAATTGACTGCTACAAAGAAGCCAAAATAGTCCAGCATATACCTTAGTCAGCAAACATTATATGTCAAAAGAAGATAATGGCCAAAGGTAACATATGTTAGAATAGAAATTGATCTATAAAAATCTTATGAATAATGATATTACACAAATTACAAGCAGAATAATATCTCATAAAGCAAAGAGAAGCAATAGAAGATAAAACCAGTTTAAATAAAGTTTGGCAAAATATCCAACCAAGCAAAGTAATCCCAAGGATAGTTAAGGATGAAAATGGAAGAGGACTACAAAAAGAAGAAATATGAAATAGATTTGCAAAAACCATTTCAACCAATTTTTTGTTCACCAAGAATAAGAACCACATTTGGGCTTTAATTTCACAGTTCCTAAAGTGCTTATCCAGGAAGCAGAAATGGCACTAAAAGAACAGAGGAAGAGAAAAGCAGCCATATTATAACAGATATGCAGAGAGGAGTTCATTGGTGAGAGTACATAATTGTGAGGGCATTTTAGAACTAATAAGCAAGCCATCTGAAGGAGAGAAAGATATCAAAAATGGAACAAACTCAAACCTTGTTAATGCCCCTAAAAAGATAATAGAGAGAATAGCAATAATAAATATCAGCCCATAGGTCTACTTTCCAGACCATACAAAATCTTTATGCAGGTCTCCTATAAATGAATGGAGGGCATTCTCAGTGGGAGTATAAGCAGAGAATAATAGGTTTTCAAAAGTCGTACTGAACAATGGTCCACATGATGACCACTTGACAACTAACTGAAAGATGTAGAGAAGATAAAATCCCATTTTATTTATTGTTTGTTAATTTCAACAACAGCAAACATCCAACTTGTCAAAACAAAAATACTTTCTAACAGCCTTTCACAACATGTCTCCAATCATAGAACAAAGTCATTCAGGAGTCCTTAGAAGATATAATAATATATTTCAATAATTCTCTGATAATAAACATCAGGTGAGGCATAAAACACAAAGATGTTTGCTCACCAAAAGTATTTGCCAGAGAGATGGAGGAGATCCAGAGAGCAGAAAGATTTCCTGTGGGTGGAAAGGTCCTCCAGATGCTCCTGTTTATAGATGACATTGTTTTGATTGTATCAAGTCCCAAGATGCTGCAGACCTTCCTGAAAAAAGATCTATAATCACTCAATGGAGTTTGGGATGTCCATCCACATAAGAAAGACCAAATAGAGGGAGAATATCTATTGTCCAGATTTCAACAGATATCTGAATGGTCCTTCCACAGAGGTTATTCAACAGTATGTTTATCTGAATAATATAAATGGGCAACAAGGTTGGCCCATAGCTGAAAAGGAAGAAGAAAGAGAATTGGATTGCTTTGTAGAAATTGCAAAGCACTCTTACTGACCCTCAAGATCCCCATAACAACAAAGGTCTAATCTTTTCAATTTAAACACTTTACTGTTTGATATATTACACACAACTGCATTTAAAGAATTAAAGATAAGCATCCCACAGAGGGCAATGAAAACTTACGTGGCAGATCTGAGCAAGTTGTAACATATAACCAACAAGAAAGGATGTCATAAAGAAATGGTATGACAGAAAGAAAAGAAGGGTTGGTCATGTGATAAGAGAATGACAGTCAGATAGTCAGAGTGTTCCACTGGTATCCTCTTGATGTCCAAAGAATATGAGGAAGGCCTCTAGAATGTTGATGGACCCTTTGTAATTAAACTCTGGAAAGGAAACCCTAGGCAGGGTGGGGTTGAGCTATGTAGTATGGGAGGGGAACTCTCAAATCAATGAGATCAAATATTCATTTGAGTACTTAGTGAATTTTTATGTTTCAAGAATCCAATATACTATTTGATTTGCTTTTTAATCTATTCTTCCTATTTACTTCTCCTGAGTCCATGCCATTCACATTCACTACTATGATTTTTTTAATTGTGTATCAACCTACTCTCTCATAATTTTTTCCATCTTGTCTTTATGAAGAGAGTGGGAAAAAGAAAAAAATGAACATTAGTTCTAACTGAAATGGTCTTCCTATTCCTCTGACCCTCCTTTCTTTATCAAACCTAGACTTCCTTATACTCTCTCTTTTTAAATCTCTCTTTATAAGTTTGTTTTACTCATGACTATTAAACCTCCTCTTATGCCCCACATTTCCTTTCCCTGGCCCACTTATATTCCTACTGAGTAGAAAGTTGTTGTTTGTCCTTTGTTTTTAAGAAGACCAATGACACTTCAGGGTGATGTCTTGACTCATGATTGAACAGGATTTATATGATGCAGAATTGCACAAAATTGTCGAATTCTCTCTCTTCCAAAGTCAGTGAAGTTCAGTAGCAAGACAAAAGATGGCTGATGATAGCCTGGCATGCAGGGAATGATCTTAGCATCTTCAGTGTCTGACCCTCTGCAGCACCCGCTTCAGCTGCCTTCATGGCTGCTAGAACAATTGTTCTCATTCACCCATTTCACCTGGATAAGTACTCATATATTTGGAGTCGACATGCCCATAACAATGATGGGTTTGTACCCCACTGTTTGCTCTCAACTTGATTTAGTCCATCTTAATGGGAGGACTACTGCACATGCTACAGCTTCTTGGAACTACAGGTGAGAGTTGAGTGACAAGTAGACACTACAAGTGGATGAGCAGCCCCAAAAAGAGCTTGGCAAGCCCTCACACCAAAGTGCTCCTTGAAAACCCACACACCCCTGAGTATCATGTATTTCCACAATGAACAACATGTGTGTGTGTGTGCAATCTCCTTTAAGAGGCAGCTAGGCAGTGTAGTAGAGAATGTCCTGGATCTGACGTTATGTATGTAATCTTGACAAAAATCACTTAGCTTGTTTAACCTCAGTTTCCAATACTGTAAAATGGGAATGATAGTGGTACCTATCTGGCAGGGTTGTTGCAAGGATCAAATTCGATAATATTTGGAAAATGCCTGGCACAATGTCTGGCACATTATAAAATCTGGTATTACATAAATGCTTATTTATTTCCTCTCTTTATCTGATTCTAATAAAAGTGAGGTCATAAGATGTACACTTCCCTCATACTTTCCTTCATATTAGTATACACATATCATATATATCTACTTCTTCCTAATTTCTTTCTATAATATTCCTTCCTGCCCCTCCCTCTTGTTTCCTCTCTTAAAACCAACAAAACAGAACAAAAATTAAAAATACATCCAGGCCTGTATTTGTCTTATTTAATTCCTTTTACAACCCTTAAAGATAATGACATTCTGAAGGGCCATTTCTCTCTTCTCTACATTAGAATGGAAGCCTTTCACCAGAGTTTAACCTCTTCTAATTATTCCAATATATTTCCCTTTCTAGATTTCTCTAGACTCCAATGTATGAACTTCAAAGTTTTTATTTAGCTCTGGTCTTACTACCAGGAATATTTGAATACCCTCTATTCTAATAACAATGCATTTCCCCCTCCTTATAGATAATGTTATTGCAGGGTGAGCTTACTCTGTCATCCTTTACCATTTCTTTTGTAATATATTCCAAAGTTTTCTCTACTTTTAAGTAGATATAGCAAAATCTTGTATGATACTGAGTGTGGCTGGTACTTGAACATTTTTCTTTCTTACAGTATACTTTTTCTTTGACTTGCAAGTTCTGGCTTTTGACTACAATATTATAGATATTTACAGTTTGGAGTTTCAAGAGATGATCAGTAGATTCCTATTATTTTCATTTTTCCTTTGGTTCTCATAGGCCTAAACAAGTTTTCTTTTATGATTTCTTGATATAATGGTATTTAAGCTTTTTGTTTGGTTATGGTTTTCAAGGAATCATTGCTTTTCAGTGACTTTTAAATTATCTCTACTAGACCTGTTTTCCAAGTATGGTTTTTTTAAATATTGGTTGTCTTATATTTTCTTCTACCTGACCTTTTGATCTTGTTATAATATTTATTGTTTTTTCATAGAGTAATTAAGTACTGATTGCTCTATTTGATTTTTCAAGCAATACACTATTTAGGTAAGGTTTCCAATTTTCTGTTCTTTATTTGTTCTTCTTTCCATTTTATTTCCATTCACAACTAAAATCCCATTTTCTAAATTTCTTGCTTCATTTCCAGTAGTATTACTCTTTTTTTTTTCAGAGTTTACCCCTTGGGTTTCTCTGTTAAGAGAAACATTTCTTCACTGTTTGGTTTTTCTTCTATTCTTTCTATTTTTTTTCTTCTATTCACTTGCATTTTTAGCCTCAGTTCTTAGTTTGGGTATATAAGCTGAGACCAGTCCTCTCTGGCACTATTAGATACACTGCATCTTCTTGTTTGGTCCTGTCCTCTATGTAGTCCAGATGCTTCTACTAATTTTATATAGAATTATTATGTTAGTATAATTAGAACCCTGCTTTTGACACAATTTTTGTCTATTGCCTCAATTTTTTGGTGGTTAACAATGGATTCTGGCATTGGCCACTTTGTCTCCTTCTGATATAATTCCTAGCTATATACTGGTTGTAATTTCAAATTGTGTCCTGATAGAACCCAGGATGATATTATAGACTATGATATTCTCAGACCTCCTATATGATCCACCTGACGCAAATGTCTAGGACTCTACCCTGGTCTTGTCTCCTGATGCAAGGATTACACAGATAGGTCCTGTCTCCTTGGACAGTGATCTACATAGACTGGTTCTGTGTCCATTTTCTGTTCTTATAGGGAAGCTACAGTTTGCACTAGATTCCAACTCTGCCCCCTCTTTTCAGAGTAGTGGAGGTTTCATATCAGTTTGAGGGAATCAGACTCTCTGGCATTCCTCTCTTGTATATCTCTCTCTGCAAAGGCAGGTAAGTGATGCAGTGAACAGAGTGGTAGGCTAGCTTCAAGAAGTTTTGAGTTAAAATCCTGCCTTAGATAATGATTAGCTATGTGAGTCTGGGCAAATAATTTAACCTCTTTTTTTTTTTTTTTTTTTTTTTTGCTTTTTTGCTGAGACAATTGGGGTTAAGTGATTTGCCCAAGGTCACACAGCTAGGACATGTTAAGTATCTGAGGCTAAATTTGAACTCAGGTCCTCCTGACTTCAAGGCTGGTGCTCTATCCACTGCACTACCTAGATGCCCCAATTTAACCTCTTTCTGCTAGGGTCTTCTCAACTGTAAAATGAAGATAATAATTTTATCACAATAGTACTAGAGGGCCAAATGAGACATTTGTAAAGTGTTTTGCACAATGTTTGGCACATGATAGAAGCTTAGGTAAATGCATATTTCATTTCCTTTCCATCTTAACTAGAAATTATGCTCTTAATTTACAGCCTTTTTTCAGTCTTTATTCTGTTGGATCCTTCTACTGCACAGGATAGTGGGGCCTACTGCATTAGTCATTAATTTGATTTCCTGGTGTTACACTTCCCCTGTCCAATCAATCTTTCAATTATCTGTCAAAAATTACTAAAATCTGAAAAAACTTTCAATGGCAGCCCTGACTGAAAGTAGGGTGATATGAACTCCTCTGTTGAGTATGTGTGCTGTTCTCCACTTGTTTCTGTCTTTGCAAAAACTGTCTCCCAAAGCTGAAATGCATACCAAGTCTTCTCTCCTCTGCCTCTTATATTCTCTCCTTTTATCAAAGTTCAACATAAGCATGGTCTACCACACAACCCTCCCCTGATGTCCAAAGAATTTACTGCCTTTCTCATTCATACCAGATATTATCTGGTATATACTTTGTATATATTTTGTATTTACCTAGATCCCTACATTCTCTTTCTCTTGATGGAATTTTAACTCGTTGAGGGCAAAACTATTTCATATTCAGTTGTAAAATTTTGTAGTTTTCTAGTAAGTTAAGTGGGAAAAGTATTCTGGGAACCAGATGGATACCACTGAAATTCCATCAACATATATTCTATCATTCACATGGCCCTGAATCAGTTGAAGTAATCAGCCATAGGGAGAATAATTATATCTCTGAAGTTCCCAAGTTCCCATAGAAACAGTACTGAACTGTCATAGAGCACCTCAACTCATTTCTATTGTCTTCCTCATTGCTGTTTCTTTGTCACAGAGCACTTTGGGTAAATCTGTTTATTTCACCATGCTTTAGTCTGCCCAACTAAACAATGCGTACCATCCTTTTACTTCTGAACAGGATTAAATGAATCACATTTGCAGTGCAATCCCGTTTTGGATTCGCCCTTGAATGATATTCACAAAAGTAACATTCTCCATGTGAAAAACACCAGATTATATTTGTTGTGTACTCATTCAATTTTAAACACAGCTAAATAGGTTTTTTTCAACTTTAAACACAGCTAAACAGTTCTCTTTCCCCTGCTTAAGTGTCTGGTCGCATTAGTTTTATACTATGGCACTAAAAGTGATCTCAAAGCTATAAAATTTCATATAGAGACAGAAAGCCTAAGCATTTAAAAATAAAGCATTTGAAAAAAGAAACTAGGCCAGAGAGCAGCAAACTAAATTCCAACGGCCTATTTTTAATATGCTTGCTTTTACATTTGAAATACAATAAAACCTTATTTTAAAAAGGAAAAATCATTCTTAACTAAACCTTCCAGTAGGCCCCAGAGATTGGCAATAGAACAATTAAGTGAATTTAGAACTGACTAGTTAGTCCAAGCCAAAGAAGAGTAATTAATGATTTGTCTTTAGTCAAAATGGAAAGAATCCATTTAACACTTTTATTAATGACTTCAATAGTTACTGATGGCATGCTTCTTAAATTTGTATATGGGCTTAAAGCTGGGTGAAACACTTAAAACTCCAAATACAAGAGTCAGATTCAAAAAAAAAAATCTTGATAAGCTAAGGACACTGGGCAGAATCTCATCATATGAAATGCAATAACAATAAAAGTAAAGCCTTCATGTTTCTTTTTTAATTAAAGCTTTTTATTTTCAAAACATATGCATAATTTTCAACATTCACCTTTGCAAAACCTTGTGTTCCAAATTTTTTTCTTTCCTTTCCCCTTGCCTCCTCCCATAGATGGCAAGTAATCCAATATATGTTAAACATGTGCAATTCTTCTATACATATTTCCACAATTATTATGCTGCACAAGAAAAATCAGATAAAAAGGAAAAAATGAGAAAGAAAACAAAATGCAAGCAAACAACAACAAAAAGAGTGAAAATGCTATGTTGTAGTCCACATTCAGTTCCCACAGTTCTCTTGGTGCAGATGGCTCTCTCCATTACAAAATCACTGGAAGTGGTCTCAATCTTCTCATTGTTGAAAAGACCCACATCTATCAGTATTGATCATCGTATAATCTTGCTCTTGCCATGTACAATGTTCTCCTGGTTCTGTTCACTTCACTTAGCATTAGTTCATGTAAGTCTCTCCATGCCTTTCTGAAATCATTCTGCTGGTTATTTCTTATAGAACAATAATATTCCATGACATTCATATACCATAATTTATTCAGCCATTCTTCAATTGATGGGCATCGATTCAGTTTCCAATTTCTAGTCACTACAAAAAGGGCTGCCACAAACATTTTTGCACATGTGGTTCCCTTTCCCTCCTTTAAGATCTCTCTGTGATATAGGCCCAATAGAGACACTGCTGGATCAAAGGGTATGCACAGTTGGATAACTTTTTGAGCATAGTTCCAAATTGCTCTCCAGAATGGCTGGATCCATCTGATCTCAGAAGTTGGGGCCTTTGGGTTTATCAAACACCAGATTACTATAATCATTGACTATTTTATCCTGTAAACATAACCTATTCCACTAGTCAACTACTCTGTTTCTTAGCCAATACCAAATGGTTTTGATGACCACTGCTTTATAATATAGTTTTAGGTCTGGGACAGTTAGTCCACCTTCATTTGCATTTTTTTCTTTAATTCCCTTGAAATCCTTGACCTTTGTTCTTCCAGATAAACTTTGTTATTATTTTTTTCTAGCTCTGTAGAATAATTTCTTGGGAGTGTGATTGATAAGTAGATTAATTTAGGTAGTATTGTCATTTTTATTATATTAGCTCAGCCTACCCATGAGCACTTGACATTTTTGCAATTGATTAGATCTGACTTTATTTGTGTGGAAAATATTTTATAATTGTGTTCACAGTTATCTACAGTTATTTTAAATGGAACTTCTCTTTTTGAATCTCTTGCTGTTGCACTTTGTTGATAATATATAAAAATGCTGATGATTTATTTTGTATCCTGCAACTATGCTAAAATTGTGTATTGTTTCTAGTAGTTTTTTAGTTGATTCTCTAGGATCTGCAAAGAGTGATAATTTGGTTTCCTCATTACCTGCTCTAATTTCTTTTATCTCTTTTTCTTCTCTTATTGCCAAAGGTAACATTTCTAATACATTTCTAACATTTAGTAATGGTTATAGTGGGCAACCTTTTTCACCCCTGATCTTATTGGGAATGGTTCTGGTTTATCTCCATGACATATGATGTAAAAGCTAATGGCTTTAAATAGATCCTATTGGTCATTTTAAGTAAAACTCCATTTATTCCTAGGCTCTTTAGCATTTTTAATAGGAATGGATGGTGGATTTTTCTGCATCTATTAAGATAATCATATGATTTTTGTTAGTTTGATTATTCATATAGTCAATTATGCTAATAGTTTTCCTAATATTGAACCAGCCCTGCATTCCTGGTACAAATCCTGCTTGGTCATTGTGTATTATTCTGGGGATAACTTACTGCAATCTCCTTTTTAATATTTTATGTAAGATTAATTTTACATCAATATTCATTAGGGAAATTGGTCTATAATTTTCTTTCTTTGTTTTGACCTTATCTGATTTAGGTATCAGCACCATGTCTGTGTCCTAAAAAAGAATTTGGTAGGATTCCCCCTTTCCCTATTTCTCAAAATAGTTTGCGTAATATTGGAATTAACTGTTCTTTAAATACTGGTAGACTTCACATGTAAATCCATCTGGCCTTGGAGATTTTTTCTTAGAGAGTTGATTAATAGCTTGTTCAATTTCTTTTTCTAAAATGGGACTATTTAAATAATTTATTTCCTCCTCTGTTAATCTGGGCAATCTATATTTTTGTAAGTAGTCATCCATTTCACTTAGATTATCAGATTTATTGGCAAATAGTTGGGTAAGATAGCTCCTAATTTTTCTAATTTCTTCTTCATTGGTGGAAAGTTCACCCTTTTCATTTTTGATACAATTTAATTTTCTTCTTTCCTTTTTCTAATCAAAATAACTAAAGGTTTATTTATTTTGTTGGCTTTTTCATAAAACCAACTCTTAAGTTTTGTTTAATAGTTCAACAGATTTTTTTAAACTTTCAATATTAATCTCCCTTTTATTTTCAGAATTTCAATTTTAGTATTTAATTGGGGGGATTTTAGTTTGTTCTTTTTCTAGCTTTTTTAGTTGCATGCCCAATTCATTGATCTCCTTTTTCTCTGTTTTATTATAGGTAAGCATCTAGAGATATAAAACTTCCACTAAGAACTGCTTTGAAAGCCTTCATGTTGTTTTACAACAAACCTTACAAATACAAGAGGTGATGTGACTTACATTCTTCCTGTCAGGAAGAAGCTATTATCAGATAATTCCCAGACTACTAGGAAGGAACTCTTTAGCAATCCCCATTGTCCATCCCCCAACCTGGGTATCTTCAAACAGTCTTTAGAGATACTGATTAGCAAATCTTTATAGACAGATCTAGGAATTTACTCTGCCAGGTGTATTCATTTTAGCTGGATTTTCTTCCCACCTTTGAGCTCAGTGACAATTTCTCTCCTCCTAGATCACTCCTCCCTCTTGAGTTCAAGTCTTTACACCTGGGAAATCTCCAAAGGCTATTTTTTCCCCTATACAACATCTTTGCTAAATTCTCTCCTCTTCGGGACTAAGCCCATTATGAGGTACTCTCTCTCCTTCATAGTGCCTTCCTTCTAATGGCGCCATTCCCTTTACATTAGTTAACTGTGATCAGTCTAACCTACCAGACAATAGCTATCTCCCACGTCATAGAGTATTTCCTTTCTCCTGGTTCCTCTGGGGAATTTGTCTTTTTCCTTTTCCAACTTTTTTCCAACTCTAGTTCATATTTACCATTCCTGGAGTCTACTGTTTGTCTATAACACTTTGCCCTAAATAAATCTACCTTTTGTCAAAGAGAATGGCCATTGTGAATTTGTCACATGTTTATTTTGAAGTAATTATTGATACACCACTATAAATCAGTATATCAGTTTATCAGGTAAAAAATCTAGGTTTTAGTGGAATTACTTAGTCTATATTTAGTCAACTGTGTAACATGACAATCAAAAAAGTTAGTGTGATCCTGATTTTAGGTCTAAACTCATTTCATCCATACAGGTTATTTTTAATATAGAAATTCCCTCCATTGGTACAGATTAGCAATCTGTCTGTACCTTAAAGTCTTAAGAAAACTTGCTGTGGCACTGAAAAGTGAAGTCATTTGTTCAGGGTTGGAGAACTGAGAAATATCAGAAACAGGGCATGAATCTAGGTCTTTTAATACCCAGGCAAAGCTCTCCTGTCACTAAGCAAGAATTCTCCTATGAAATCTTAGACTGCCTTAAAAGAATCATAGGGTTTGGATGATAACAGTTCCACTGTACTCTGCCCTATTGAGATCACATCTGGAATATTATTTTCAGTTCTGGGCAATACATATTTAGGAAGGGCATTGCTAAACTGGAGAATATCCAGAAGAGGGTCAAAAGGGTCAATGAGATCATGCTACATGTGATCATTGGCTGAAGGAACCAGGAATGCTTAGCTAGGGAAAAATTATGGTTGTCTTCACAATCTGAAGAACTTACAAGTAGAAGAGGGACTAGACTTGCAAATACAAAAGGCCAAAACTGGGAGAAATGGGTAGAATTTGCAAAAGAACTGATTTGATTACAAACAAGGGAAGAACACTGGTTTGTCTCAACCCTTTACTAAAGGTCTTATTGTTGTTGTTATTTTTTATTGAGGCAGTTGGGGTTGAATGACTTGCCCAGGTTCACACAGATAGAAAGAATTAAGTGTCTAAGGCCAAATTTGAACTCAGGTCCTCCTGACTTCAGGGCCAGTGCTCTATTCAATGAATCATCTAGCTGCCCCTACTAGAGGTCTTTAAACAAAGGCTGGGTGGCCACTTGTCAGGTATATTACAGAGAAAAATTATTCAAACATAGGTTGGAGTAGATGCATTTTAAGATCTTGTCCAACTCAGATTCTGTAATAAATTCTAGTAGGGATCTGATAGGATATATATATGGCTACCTATCTTATTCCTCATGACTGAGCTTAATCTCCTATCAATGATTCTTCCACCCTTCCCCACTAAATTACTTTGTCTCCATTGGACATGATGATTGACCAAACTATCTTGATATCTCTAGATTCTTTTCTCAAATGTACTTCCCCTTTTAGGAATATCTGAACAGATGCCTACAGAGATGTCTTAAGACCAAAAGAAGTTAGTATAGTAAGGTTTAAGGGTATTATTGCTCATATCATTAAAATATTACCATTTTCCCTGATAGTTTTTAATACAGGAAGGTGAGGTCCTGAGTAATTAGGCAGAGAACTGAAATATTGATAGAACTGCTCCTGAGGCAAGCAGAGAAGGGCACTTATGGGGATCAGCTTAGCCTCATAGCCCCAATCTCTGTGAAGGTCATTGGAAGCCCCACCTTGGTATGACTGGTTATAAATCTGAGTTATATCAAACCCCTTAAGTTAAATTTCCTTGACAAATCTGTCCATGAATCATGCTTTCTTTGCTGAACCCTTTTTGGGGTATAGCCCACCACAACATTCTGCTTCATGGTGTCTTTCTTCTCATCCCTCCTCCATGCCACATGGTGTCTCCTCTCATCCCCCACCATGCTTCTATTCTTTTCTCTCCCTTATAGCTAACTAACTCTTCTAGGGTGCTAAATCCCCTTTAGGATTTAGCCTGACAGTTAAGGGCATACTCCAACCTCATGGTATATTCCCTTTCTCTTGGTTAATTGTGAGTTCCACTAGGGAACTTGTCTTTTCCATCATTAATTGTTAAAAACCTCTTTCCTTGCTAACTATGTGCTCTCCCAGCTCTACTTCATTTTTACCATTTATGGTGTCTATTGTTCCTCTTCATTTTGTTTATAACCTCTTCTCCTGAATAAACCTACTGTTAGCCAAAGAGAATGCCCATTGTGAATTCTTCACATGACCTAACCTCAGCATTTGGTGTCTACATCAATCTCAACATTTAGTGCTGGATGACAAACAGCATTTGAAACTGGCAATTGCTCTCCTAAACCACATCAGAAGGATTTGTTTCATTAAGTTGGAAATGAATTCACCCTTTCCCTCCAACTCCTAGCCTTACCAACTAAAAAGCTATGAAACTGTTACCCAAGTACATTTCTAACTTGTTAACAATTTAAGAGGGGAGGCAGTTGTGGTAGTATTGGATATAATGAGAATAGTGCATAGCATGTTAACCTTGAAGTCAAGAAGACCTGGGTTCAGCTCTTGTAACTTCTCAATCCTCTAGGGAACTCTCTAAGGCTACAAATTGCAGAGGAGGTACCATTTGTTGGAAGACACCACTTGCATTGATAGTAAAGAATTTTCTCACCTAGGGAGTTCATTGTATCAAAGAAATCTCCATAACAAGTTGATAGACTTTTTTGAGATATTAGTTTTGGTGAACTTTTTTTTTCTTTTAAAAAAATCTTTATTATATAAAAAATGATGATCTGGGAGAGATAGGGAAAAACATTGGAGAGCACAAGTGATGTTAAAAACAAAAGATATCAATAAAAAATCCTTTTAAATGGTTACTTTTTAAAAATAGGCTTATAGGGCTCAAGAAAGGAGATTCTGAAGTAGGAAGACAAAAATCTGATGTAATTGTCCAGTCTTTAATACATTGAATACTTTGGGAATCCCAATGCAATATATTATATCTTGCCTCCCCAAAGAGTGTTAGCAAGAGTAATCATTTCATAACTGTTCTTGTTTAAAAAAAAAAAGCTAACTTAGAAAATGGAAATGCTATTTTTTTTAAGTTCCTTCCCTTCTATATTTTGTATCTGTATTAATGTTCTTTAAGGAATAGGAGGAAGTTAGGATAATTTGATCAATCATCAGAAGAAGCTTAATGGTCTAAGAGAAAGAGACCCATTGATTCCCTACTGTATTACTAAGTAAAATGTAAACTTAAGTTAGCATTCAAGACCTTCCACAATCTGGAATCATCCTGTATCCTTTTCAAGCTTCCTCGATTTTATACCAGTCTACAGTTTGACCTAATTGGATTACAAAGGTCCCCCAGAACATACACAGTGCTGAAATACCCTCACCCCAGCAACATATCTGCTAAATTACCCAAATTGTCCTCAGTGAGCCAAAATAAATGTCATCTTTAGGAGAAAGCCTTCCCTTATCTCCCTTTCTCCTATTTCAGTAAAGACTTTTAATCCCTTAGACTTTGACCCTATCTTATGTATTAGCAAAATGTACATTTCCTGACAGGGTGGGGCTGAGTCTTTTCTAAATTGTGCATCTTTACACAGTAACCCAAGGTAAGAGGAGGGAAAAGAGTTCCTTGAATAGGAAAAGAAGTATAAGAGAACCTGGATTCAAAACTTGACTCTGCTGCCTTCTCTCTGTAACTCACAACACAATCAGTTCTTTTTCTAGGTATTTATAGGATTTTTCATCATAAGTCCTTCAGAGTAGTTGTGGAAAATTGTACTACTACTGAAAATAACAAAGTCATTTACAGTTGGTCATTCCAAAACGTTGCTATTACTTGCATATAGTACATTTCACTTTCCTTGGGTTCATAGTGGACTTTCCAAGTGTCTCTGTGTGGGGTTTTTTTTTTTCCCTGAGAGCATCTTGATCATCATTTCCCATAGAACAATAATATTCCATCACAAATACATATTATAGTTTATTGTTCCTTATCTATTTTCAAGGAATGTAGTAGGATGGGGGAAAGATTGTTAGTTTTTTTTTGAGAAGTGTTTCTTTGTCAAAATAAAATGTATCTTTTAAAAAATGATGAAGTGATGTCTTAGATTTCTTCCAGTTCTAAAGCCTAGAATTCCAATTTGAACTAACGCTGTAAATGAAGAGACCTGAACTGTTGTCCTAGAGAGGATAAGAGACTTGTCTAATCTTAACCCAGGTAGAAGAAAAAGGAAGAAATCGAAATCAATCAATGTCAGAGCTTAAGTTACCATAGAGATCAACTTCTACATTCAAAAAAATTGAAAATGAAGCTCAGAAGGAAATGACTTGCTAAAAGGTTACTTTCAAAGCTGGTTTCTTCATACATCAAAAGGAAATGCTTTTGTTTTTGTTTTTCTTTCTCCTGTTTTCCTCTCTGGATTGATATGGTTAAAAAAATCAGATAGTAAGTATGAAAATATTTTTAAAATATTAAAGGGTATGATTATTCGAGTTGAGACTGAGGCAGTGATAGAATGCTTTGGGTATGTTAATATTTTTAGGCAAAAACCAAACCAAGATCTTGACTCTATTATCTCTAATTTGTTACATGACCTTAGGCAAACTACTTCCCTCTTCTGAGTTTCAGAAACTCAAACTTTGAGTTTGGAGGAGATAATATTTATGTGACTTTCAAGTCTAATCTTGACCAGATTAATTTCATCCTCTAACACTTATTAGCTGTGTGACTTCTATGAGCCTGTTTCCCTATCTGCAAAATGTGAATAATGTTTCACAGGGTTGTTGGAAAATCAAATGACTTAATATGTGTAAAAGTTTTGCAAACTTTAAAGCCAATAAATGTCATCATTAAGACTTTTGAACTGCCCTCTTCCTACACACACACACAAAAGAATGTTTCACACTCAGCTCAAGTTTATCAGTTTCATATTATTATTAGTTGGGATTGAGCCCTTGCCGCCCAGGAAAAGGATGTATCAGAAAGGCGGAGGAGAGGGGGGGCCTCACCCTCAACTCAGAATTATTGTTATTTATTATTATCAGCACTATTACTGTTTGTTAGTATTGAATTCTTCCCGCACAGAAGAGGGATACAAGAGAAAGGCAGAGAGACTCACACTCAGCTCAGGTCTCAGCTGTCCATACTGCTCCGAAACCCAGAAGCCTCTCCGGTCCTCCAGAGCTATGTAAGGTTTGTCCGGATACCGGGCCCTGAACTTCTTCAGGAAGCCGCCCTCGAAGTCGGCCAGCACTCCGTCCATATCCACGAGGACCCGCAGGGGCCTGCCCCGCGCCGGGCTGCCGGAGGAGAAGGACCGGACCAGAGCCCGGGGGCTACCGCAGGTGCCCCGGCCCTTAGACCAGAAGAGCGACCACCCCAGCCGAATCATGGCCCCCAAGAGATGCCGAAAGGCCCCAGCTCCGCAGCATAAGCCCCCGGGCCGTCCGGCAGCGCGGGCCCTGGGGCAGAGGCGCGAAGAAGAGTTTCTCCTCCTCCCGGCTTCTCGGGCTTTTCTTCTTCTTCTTCCCTTTTTTCTCTCTTAGCTGCCCCTCCCTTCCTGGGCCCACTCAAGTGCATGATCCCGCTGGGAGCGCCGGTGAGCCGCCGCAGCCGCCGCCGGAGCCGGAGCCGAGGAAAGCCCCCCCGGGCACTGCAGCCACCGCTCCCCGCGGATCCCGAGCCTCCAGGGCGAGCGTCAGCGGACAAACATCTGGGTAACTTGAACAGCAACTGTCGAGGTCAAGAGTCGTCTCGGACCCTGACTCGCTCTCCACGCGGCCCAGGCAAGGAGCGGAGGAAAGACCCTTGGACTGGATGGAGGAGGAGAAACTCGGGGGTTAGGAAGTGACAGACTGCGACAGCTGCAGCGGCTGCCGGCCGCTAGTTCCCAGTAGCCGGACGGGGGTCAAGTATCTCCGCAGCCCAGCAACTGGAAACCGCCATAACCCGGCAGTGTTAACCTTGAAGTTCCTGTTCTCTTCACCAGTAGAAGATTTAAAGTCATACAACCTCCTTAGGAGGGCCGGAACTAACAGAAAACAAGTCGAGAGGGCGTGTGTACCTTTAAGAATCAGCCGGCCATTCAAACTTCCTCCTCCGGTCCCCTCTCCCTCCTTCCCAACGCCTGTCAAAGTCGAGTCCCTAGATATGGAAAAATTGGGACACTAATTTTATACAGTTTGGAATTATCCCCAAAGGGCTATAAAACTGTTCATACCCAGAAATGTCATTAAACCGTTTCCCAAAGGGAAAAAAAAAGACTTATTTGTAAATATATATATATATAGTAACTTTTGTAGGGGCATGGCAGAGTATTGGAAATCGCGGGGATGCTGATCAATTGGGGAACGGCTGAACAAGTTTCAGTATAGAATTGATAGAATGGTTACGGTTTCAGAAAGGGTGATTTCAAAAAAACCTAGGAAGACTTTTATGAACTGATGCAAAATGAAGTAAGCAAAACCAGGAGAATATTGCACACAATAACAGCAATATTATAAGGATGATCAACTGTGGGAGACTGCCATTCTTAGCAACACACACACACACCTTAGAGCTTAAAACCAATTCCCTTTGCTGTTGCTTCAGAGGGCCCCTCTGACTTGGGTCTCTTGAGTTTAACTTTCACTTTTAACTATATTTGTGCATTAGCATCCGAAGATTTTTGTCAGAATGCATGAAGTAAAATCCCCTGAGGAAGGAGTGTGGATTCCACAAGCAAGTATTTTACTTCTCTGGTCTAGGGGGAAGGTGGGGCAGGGGATGACTACTCACAAATCCAAGGTACTTTGTGAGTCACAGTCATAAAACTATAGTTTATGAGCCTCTGAAGGTGCACTTTTTGCAACTAAGCCAGTAGACATGATTGCCTCAAAGCAAAGACATTCACTGAAATAACAGCCTAAGATCAAACATGGGAACTTCCCCCATAAACCTGGGGTGTACTCTTCCAGAA
>JAJPUD010017524.1:0-31051 GCA_023553655.1 Myrmecobius fasciatus
CTCCCCATGTGACTACTGAGAAATGGAGTCACTGTTTCGATTGTACCTTCCTGGGCTCAGTGACCAAAGTGACCAAAATGGCATCTGGAGTCTAGGGCAGCCTGCCATTGGACCTAGTGATCACTACACATCATTTCACCTCACCAGGCTTCAGTCTTCTCCCCCATAAGTAACATCTCTACCTTTAATGGTCTCTAACATCCCTTCCAAATCTGAATCAATGATTGGAATTGTTTTGGAGATAAGTGACCATGCTTTCTCTTGGTTTTTTATGAGCCCACAAGGACTGCTCATCGCCCAGTGGGTCTTCAGGAACTGCTCTTGATTGGCAAGACATCTGTACTTCCTACAGTCCCAGTAGAGTTGTGTGAAGCACATCCTCATTAGCTGTGAGGCAGAACTGTTTTACGATTCTCCATTTCCCTACTTGCACTATGGCATAGTGGAAAGAACGCTGCATTTGGAGGGTGCATTAGGACAAGGTTGGAATCCCCGTTCTGCTACATACTATTATTCTGCTACATACTATTATCTGTGACCTTGACCAAGTCACTGAACTTATCCGAACATATTTCTTCTTCTGTAAAACGAAGGAATTAGACTGGGTGATCTTTAAAGTCCCCTTTCGCTCTCCAACTGTGATCTTATGGGCTGGTATTTGGAACTTATTGTTTGGATAAACATCAGCACCCCTCACGCCCCCAATCACTTTAGGTTTTGTCTCCTCGAGCCCCGAACATCCAGTTTTTGCTGTCAGAGCGGTGAAGAAAATGACTCTAACTGGGAGTTTGGCAGAGAAACCTAAACTAGTCAGAATGGACAACCTCAAAAGTTATCCACTTCAACCCCCTCAACTGGATAGATGTTGTTGTTCAACCATTTTCAGTGATATCCAACTCTTTGTGACCCCAGTGGGGTTTTTTTGGCAAAGGTACTGGAGGGGTTTGCTATTTCCTTCTCCAGCTTATTTTACAGATGAGGAAAGTGAGACAACAGGGTTTAGTGACTTGCCCAAGGTCACATAGCTAGCAAGTGTCAGAGATCAGATTTGAGCTCAGAAAGAATAATCTTCTTTACTGCAGGCCTGGTGCTCTATGAGCTAAATGCAGTATCACCTAGCTGCCCCACTATATGAATGAAGAGACCAAAATTCATAAGGTGATAGGGTCAGCCCAAGATCCTTGGCAGTAAGGGCGCCAGGATTTGAACCATTTTATTGAGTGGCAAAAGCAAGTTTCTTTTACTCCCCTGTCCAAGTTTCCGCACTTTGCTTTTGCAGCTCCCTGCAGTGCAGTGCTGGCTAAACATAAAGTCAGCACTGTTCTATGTTCTCTAGTCTTTACGTGTGGTATGTAAACATGAGGGGAGTTGGCTGAGAGACGGCTTTTCCTGACTCCGGGCCCAGCTACTCTTTCCACTAAACCACATTCTCTTCTCTCTTTGATCAACGTGCCATTCTTTGGGGTTCAACAAAGCATATGGATTAGGGGAGAAGTGATTCTGAACTGTACTTTAAATAGCTGAAGACATCTAAATGAGCAAAGATCTTTAGATAAACAATCCCACAATCCCACAGGGGTCTTTAAAACTCCGCACTCCTGTGAGGCATACTTTTGAGAGGGCCAGGCAAAGGGAGGGAGATTTCTTTCATGGAATGCTGAAGATCAAAGATCATAGAGGTCATCTGGCCTAGCCCCTAATGGGGAAACCGAGGCAGCCCAGAGAGAGAAGTGCACTCATACAGTCCACTTGCCCATTTGTTTTGAGGAGAAAAGTGTGTATGCCATGTAGAGACAGTTTCTTTCTTTCTTTCTTTCTTTCTTTCTTTCTTTCTTTCTTTCTTTCTTTCTTTCTTTCTTTCTTTCTTTCTTTCTTTTTTTTTAGCTTTTTTTTTTGCTGAGGCAATTGAGGTTAAGTGACTTGCCCAGGGTCACACAGCTAGGGCATGTTAAGTGTCTGAGACCAGATTTGAACTCAGTTCCTCCTGACTTCAGGGCTGGTGCTCTATCCACTGTGCCACCTAGCTGCCCCAGTAGAGACAGTTTCAATGAGGGTAAACCTAATTCGATTGCATATAGGGTACGTACAATTGGTGCCAAAATAATTGGTCAGGCCAGTCAATTGAGCCAAAATATCATTGAAGCAGGAGGGCTGCCATCAAGCAGCCATAACATTGGAGTGAATGATGGGAAACTTGGCTGACTCGACACAGCCCAAATGTTCGCAGAAACTGGTTGTGTAACTGGGGCAATCAGGTGAGTTGATCTCTTAGCCCACTGAATTTTTTGACATTTCGCATATTGTTGTTTTACTTCGTTCTTGGTACGAATCCTGTCTCTTCAACTAGAATGTAAGTCTCATGAGAGAATAAGCTATACAGTCGCCTCCTGCCTCTCCATTTTTTGCCCCAGTTTCTCTTCTAAGCTCCTCATCTTCTACTGTCGTAAGACATTTCCACCTGGACGTCCCCTAGCATTTCCACTCAAATGTTTCAAAACCAATCATCTTGTTCTCTCAACCTGTGCCTCCTCCTCATTCTACCCTTTCTGTGGTACCACCACTCTCCCACATTTGTGACTTTGGGGCTATCTTCGAGCCTTCCATATTTCTCACTGCTCCTAGTCACTGACACGGCCATGGTGATTCCATCTCCACTGTTTCCTTTGATAAAGCTCTCTCGTCTTTATCGTACAGCCCCAGCTAGCTAGAAGTTCTTTGACTGCAAGAACTGTGTCTTCTTCAAACTTGTATCTTTCCAGTGCTCTAAAAAGGGCATATGATTTTTACCCCTGTTAGAACTCTCTCCAGTGATACAAATTGCAACCTATTTAAAACTTATCATCTTGGGAAACTAATTTCCTGAAACTCAAGAGATAGTAAGTAACCTTGGCATGATCACACAGCTACAAAGTATCAAATGAAGGATTTGCCATGAGTTTTCCTTTCTCTGAATTCAACTAGTATTACCACTAATCTATACTCTTTTCTCTACTTGGTAAACGTGCCATTCTTTGGAGTTTGACAAAGCAGATGAATCCAGGAAGAGGTGATTCTGAACTTTTCTTTTGACTTTAAATAGCTGAAGACACCTAAATGAGCAAAGATCTCCAGATAAGCAATCCCACAATCCCACAGTGTTATTTAAAACTCAGCACTCTTGTGAGGCATACTGCTTGACAGATGGTCATAAAAAGCAACTGTGCATCTCTGGGGTACTTCTAATGGAAACTAGGCTTGCATGAAAAATGTTCCACCTATGTGATGGGACTTTGTTCTAAACAGACTGTGTCTGAGCTCCTCTTTCTTCACGTGTTTAACTTCCACTAACATGAGCCTGGTCAAGCATGTTGGTAACTTTCTGCTCTTGGCTAAGGCAGACCTGCTGTAGGGAAAGATAAACCTCAAATGCATGATGACAGTTGGGTGAGTATCTTTGAATTAATGAGCTATGGAGCTACCCAGAGGAGAAAAGTGAACATACAGGAGACTCCAGGAAAAGTTCTATTTATGTAAAGGTGATTTACAACCTTATGATCTAACTTGTACAGCATCAAATACTGATGAACCGACTCAGTAAGCTATCTAAGCACAGTTGGCCCAAAAGGTGTTCTTCATCCATTTAGTTTTTCCAGTGTGATTAGTTAATCTGAACTCTTTTGAATGATTGGGGGTCTGGTCTTGGGGGCAAAGCAGCATTATGAAGCATGTTGCAATCACCACAACAAGCAGAAACATGTGAACCTCTCCATCTATAGTGAATCCTTCATCAAAATTTAGACTCTTCCCTGGACATTCTCAAAGACTGTTGCCATTGGCCTTGAGGAGCAAATATTACCCTGTTTTTATGCCTTACCTGATATAATCAGATGATCATCAAACCTTCTTGTTACATCTTCAAGAAATCTCATATGATCTTGTTGTATGCTTGGGGGACACTTCTGCTGAAAGGGAATCCCCAAGGTAGTGTTTTTTACTCTTACCAATTAATTTCATATGTGTCTGTATATATATTATATAATATATATGCATAAAATATGTAGCATTATACATACATATGTACATATTTGCATGTGTATATATCTCTATCTTCAGTAAAAAAGAAGAGTGGGATCTTGTTTTCTATGTGATTTTTTAGTCAGTCATATGATGGTCAAGATGGGATCTGCTAGTTCCATTGATCTTGTGATGGAGGGAGCCATCTGCAGCTAGAGAGAGGTCTGTGGGGACTGAGTGTAGAGCACAACATTGTATTTTCCCTTTCTTATCACTGCTTGCATTTTTTTTTCTTTCACATTTGTTCCTTTTTGATCTGATTTTTCTTGTGCGGCATAATTGTGTAAATATGTATAGAGGAATTGCACATGTTTGACATATAGTGGATTACTTGCTGTCTAAAGGAGGGGATGAAGGGAAGGGAGGGAGAAAAAAATTGCAATATGAGGTTTTGCAAGGGAGAATGTTGAAAACTATCTATGAATATGTTTTGAAAATAAAAAGCTTTTTAAAAATGAATATTAATTTAGTAGCTTTGTGGAAGGTGGACTCTTTTTTATTGTACTATGCTATGGAAATGCTTGTTTTATTCCATAAATTTCCCCTAAGATTTTAAAAACAAAAAACAGATGGGATCTGCTATATAATTTCATTTGTCACCCCTCCATTTCCTTTATTATATAATTTATAATGATGTCCACGATGTGTTTGTATATTCTTGTCATCAAAATTGTATAGAGATGCTTGGAGAAAAAACAGGCTCCTAATATACAGTATATAACAGTAGCTCATGATACTTTCTGGTTCCCCTTTTTTGGTAACAGTGAATTCTGAGATTTTTTTTTCCAAGTCTTGGTAGCCTTTGTCTTTTCAGATTTCTTGAGAATTGATCCCTTAATGCCCTCAAAATTGTGTCCCCTCCTCCATGGATGTCATTCTTGTTTATTTGATTTACTCAAACTCTTCTTTCTATCATTTTTAATCGCGTATCTATTTCCTTTTTAGCATGTAAAGGTTTTTTTCTTAATAACATTGGCTCACCTATCAAATGTCAATAGTCATGTCCTACTGTATTCTGGTATGACCTTGGCCTTGTCTAATTTCTAGCACTGAATTGGTGCTAGTTGAGGACAACCAAACTATGATCTCAAGAGTCAGCTTTGGGTGACACCACCCCCTGCCCATGTTGTGTATATATGTTTTTATTATCTTCTCTGTTTCTCTCCTCATTCCCCATATACCAGGGAGCCCAAAAGAATGGCTATTAAACCCCGACTCAGAATATCTCCCCACAGGTATTCAGGCAAAGGCTGTTGGACTCTGGTTTCACTGTAGATTGGCCCAGATAGCATGTGTGATGTCCCCCTACTCTGAGGTATTGGATTGATTGTGTGGTAGCTGACAATGACACTTCAAGCAATTGCAAAGAATCACTATCTTGGTGCGCAGGGTAGCCATAACTTCAGAATGTTGTCATTATCTAAGAAGAATTAAATCAGACAGTCAACCCTGTTTAACCGAGAGGGCATCGCCTCATTTCTGGTATGACTCTGAATCCTCTCTGTGATCTCTGTTGAATTTGCTCACCAACCAAGTTACTGGTACACGTATCTGAACCCTAAATGAGGGCATCTTAGGTGGTATGTTATGAAATGCAGCAGAGAGCTCTTGTACATCCGGGGCTTCACGAAGCCAAGAAATCCTAAAAGAGCTATTTCAGAACAGTGAAAAATACTTGGTACATTTGAGTATTATAGGGCAATATATTTGAGGACACTAACCTGTGTAGCAAAAACAATCTTAAATTAGGAATAAAAAAAAAAAAAGATTTAGGAGGATGTTAAAGAAACCGTGAAACCTAGAGGAATGAGAATTGTCTAAGCAGAAGAAAATAGAACAGAACAGAAATAATTGCTAAAAAGGAGATTTCTCCCTTCCTCTCATCATTTTCCAACATTAGTCTCTTGCTAAAGAACGGGTTACAATATGCGCCATCAGGTGGGAGTTCTTTGTGTGTTACACTGACCATTCATCTTGCTTTACCTACTGCACTGCTCTGAATTAATTCATTACTTTGAAAGGATCTTTAAGAGGAATCGCATCATGTTGGAATGCTTCCTAATCCTAGCCTCAGTCATCCCCAATTATAGAAATTATTTTTAACCTGAAGCTTATGGAAATAAGGACTAGGATAGGAAAAGTACCTTTTCATATGCCTTTCCTACGTCTCATATTTAATAAGCAGATTCTCTAACAAATGTTATGCAACCAACAATTTGTCCTAAAAATTGGGTCTCCACATGTTGGCAGTGGAAGAGACACGGCAAGAAATGGCCCCTACGCTTAAGATGAGGAATGATCCTTCCTTTGTTTAATACATTCACCTTGAATGCATAAATCTAGGCCTACTGCTCCCTTCTCAAACTCAGTATTTTGAAAATCAAATCCAATTTTTCTGTGCACTGCTGTTATTTCAGAATTACTTTCTCTTCATTTCTGATGGACCTCTTCTCTCAAGGTCATTGCCTTGACTGTCAGAATTATATTCAGTTGTCACATTTGAGGTTGGATATCATTGAATTCAATTCTTGCTCTTTACAAATGGGTAAAATGAGGGCCAGAAAGAGGAAATGGAATGTCCAAGGTCACATGCTAACCTAGTGGCATAGTCACATAAACAGAGACTACTTTAGTTTCTTCACTGAAACATCCTTCCCAAAGTCTGAAGTCTGTATTGCTCTAAACCTTGTTGGATTTTTTTTTCCCTAAACATTCCTGTATGCTAGTTGAAAAATATATATAATCACAAAAAAAACCCCATTTGATTAACCAGGATAATAAAAGTAAGAACATTAGTGAAAGACTATCCAGAAAATCATTCAGTGCTAAACACCACATTAGTTTCACAAAATGCTTTTTTTTTTTTTAAACAGCTCTCTGATATAGATAATTAGGACAGGCAGTGTGTTGGTACAGTGGATAGGGGACCAGGCTAGTCTGGAAGGTCTGGATTCAAATGCCACCTCAGGTACTTAAGTAACTACTCAGGTACTTAGTAGTTACATGATCCAAATCAAGGCAATTAACCTCTCTGAGCCTCAATATTCACCTCTATAAAAATGGGAGCAATGTGTCTACCTACCACCACCTCACACAATTGTTGTCAAGATCAAATGACAAAATGGATAGAGTTCGAATCTTAAAATCCCTATGAAAATGTGAGGTTTTTTATTGTTATCCTCCAAGGAATCACATTCAGAGAAGGGATACAATTTGCCCATAAGCCTTGGAGGCAGTATTAGAACCTAGCCTTTTATGGGACCCAGTATCTGAAAGCAAAGGGCTAGGCAAAAGGAACCTGAAATTGGATCTCCTCTTGATCATGGGCCCCTAAAAAGGCTTTGTGACAACAAAGCCAGCTCCCTCTCAGCAGTGACCAGCACCTAGCCCTGGAATAGCTGAGGCTCATCTCTCCCGGATCTCTTGTCTGATCGGTGACACTTGGCTTATTTTCCTTCTCTCACCTCCCAGCTAGCAATTACCCAAAGAGAGAATCTTTGTATAGTCCTGAATCCCATCTCTTCCAATAAGGATACAGTGGTACCCGAAGTAATTGGCTTCAGGGGGCAGAGAACCATTAACCTGGCCCAGCCAGTCTTAAAACAGCCCCTGAGCCAGCTCATTAAGTTTTATCCTCAGTAATAAGTACAGTTATGACCTTTGCTGCTCCTGTCTTAACATATTTACAGGAACATGTTACTTTGGACTTAGAAGCACAAACTGGCAACGCAATGCAGATCTGGGACAATATTCAGTCATTCAGCAAGCATTTGTTAAGTGCAAACTTAATGTGCCAGGCACTGTACTAAGTGCCAAGGATCCTAAGAGCAAAATGAAACAGTCCCTGGCCTTGAAGTTTGTATTCTTTTGAAAGGATACAGCTGGTACCCCCAAAAAACTAAATACCAAATATATCTAAAATACTTGAGGGGAAAGTTTCATGGAGAGGTGGCCCCTGAACTGAGCTTTCAGGGATACACGTATTTGAAGAGGTAGAGCTGAGGAGGGAGAGGAGAGCACTCCAGGAGTAGGAACAGCCAGCCATAGCTCTGTGTATCCAGAGCTTTGGGATATGGGGGTAGCAAGATTAGGAAATGCAGCCCATCTGCTGACCCTCTCAGATGGAGGGCATTGCCTGTACAATGGAGGGAGGCCCAGAGAGGGCTTCTGGGGGAGGCGCCATGCATCAAAGTAAACTGCCCCTAGCTTCTCCTCTGCCTGTCAAAGGCCATTAGAATGATCAGCTGTGGCCTGTGTAGCCAGCGTGCCAAGAAGGTCCCCAAACAATGTGGTCTGGGCTCACTTCAATTCGTCTCGATATACCCTCTTATCACCACAAAGAAATAGGTCCCCCTCAGCAGGTCCAGATTATGGAGATTTGACATCTGGATTGATTAAAATTGAATCACATCATTTTCCCCTTGTCCCTAGCATTATGACAGCTAAAAATGGGTAGAATGGCCACAGGCTGCTCACAGCTGTTCAGCGCTACTAGGTGAAGGGGGTTGGTGTTTTTGGACTGGCCACTGCCCATTTTTGTTCTTCAGGTTCTCCGTCTCTAAGATGAGGAGTTTGGATTGGTTCAACTCAGTGACCTCCTCCAGCTTGAAATCTACCATACTCTGACCTTTAGCCTAATCTTTCTTCAAGTGGAACAGCTCTTCCCTTGCTGAGTTATGATTCTCAGGGACTGCTCTGCAAGGTAAAGGGTACAAAGCTGAACTGGGAGTCACGTGATCTGGGCTCTGTCCCCAACTCATTATGTGACAGTGATCAAGTCATTTCCCTCTCACCTCAGTTTCCTTGGTATAATAAAAAGATCGGACTAGCTCCCTTCTAGCTCTGACATTCTGGCCTTAATAGGTGGCAGAGGGGAAGGGTGGGGTTTATGTATGTTCGGGTTCAGGAGGCTCTTGTCTTCACCCAATTTGCTCTAGTAGCCAAGGAAGCACAATTCCTTGGCATGTGTTGTAAAATAGTAATAAACTGTGTTGATTTATCATATCATAGAATTAGAAATTCCGCCTTCTCCCTGAGTCCTTTTCTTTAAGCAATGCATTCCCAGGGGTTCTGGCCTTGAGCAACAGGCATCCCCAGAAGGATAGACAGGAGGACAAAGGGTTGCTCACCTCTCCACTTCCTTCCCCCTACAGCACCTTCTGGAGACTTGCTGTGCAAGTTTACTCACAGGTAGAACTTGTAGAAGGTGAATTCCTTGAGGACAGAGCAGGCTCTCACTTTTATGTTAAATCACCATTGCCCGGCACAGGGCCTGGCACATAGCAAGCACTTACTAATGTGTATTGAATTAAATGCAATGAATGTGCAAATTCACTTCACCCTCATCGGCCTTCCACAAAATCTTCAAGGTGCTTAGAAATCTCTGGAGTACCATTCAGATGTGGAAACTTGGGCTGATCCATCTCAACTCAAACTCAAAAGTATTTCTGAAGGACTGGCTCCTTAAGGCAGTGCACTAGGCACTGATGATGTGGGTGTGTGTGTGTCTGTCTCTTTCTTTGCCTCTCTGTATGGCATGGCTGCCATGTGGGCTTCCTGAAAGGGAGCACTTGAAAATCAACCTGGAAAGGTAGACTGGGGCTAATTTGTGAATGGCTTTAAATCATAAGCTGAGTAACATTTGGGGTGAAGGGAGTCCCACATTTTCTCATGGAAGCAGTGCCACGTAGTGATTGAGTGAATTCCTTGCTGTGATCAAGGCACAGATTTACTCATATTGACAATATAGAATGGTGGAAGGTTTTTGAGCAGGAACTGACCTGGGCGGGCCTGTGCCTTAGGAAAACTATTCTTGGAAGGGACACCTGAGTAAAGATGGATTAAAAGATGAAGAAAAGGGGACAGGGGAAGCCTCATAAGAGGCCATTGCAATCACTGTGCCAAATGGTTAAGAAGCCATGAGATAGGGTAGTGGCTATGAAAGTGGGGAGGTGATGGGCAGGAGAGATGGTGGGCCTCGATCACCCAGAGAGCCTCAGAGCTGACACGCTCCCCGACTCCAATTCCAGTTTTATTCACTACACAAACAGAGCAAGTATCCAAATAGAAAATATTTACCTAACTGTTTTGATATTTAAGTAATGAGATGAGGAAATAGGAGAAAAATCACCTGCCTCACAGAGGGAATCTGCATTTTGATTTTGTTGTGATTAGATGAGCCATTCAATCACTACCTCCGGTTAGTAAATGCCATCAACATAAAATGCCTTATGTACATTGTATTTACATGTTTTCTTATTCAAAGCTTCCTATTCCAAACCTCCTCATAGTTAGTATTCTTTTTTTTTTTTGGTGGGGGGTGAGGCAATTGGGGTTAAGTGACTTGTTCAGGGTCACACAGCTAGGCAGTATTAAGTGTCAGAGGCCACATTTAGATTCAGGTCCTCCTGACTTCAGGACTGGTGCTCTATCCACTGTGCCATCCCACTGCCCCTGATATATATATATATATATATATTGGTAAACAGTTATTCTTGGAGAAAACATATGTGATAATCCAGCTGCTAGATTTTTCTGGATAAAGTATTATATTAAGTCTAGGCCACGTATTGGTTTCAGATTGATAGGTCAGTGAGCTGAAAGGTGAATGAGTTCCTCCATATGCACCCCAAAAGGTTGATAGAGGGCCTTGGTTAGAGTGGCAGAAACAATGGACACAAGGCGGGGGGCCCACTAGTTGAGGAACAGGTAAATAACTGGCATATGAAGGTCATTTAATACTATTGCATCACAATGAGAAAAGCTAAGAAGAAAGTAGTCAGAGAACTATGGTAGACATATGAAATCATGCAGATTGAAAGACAACCCAGGTCATATGCATCGGGGTTGCAATTTTGTAAAATAAAAACTACACAAAAAGGCAAGTGAATTCAGAATAAATGTAACAACTGCTATCCGGGTTAAAGGCCTGGGGGCATCAGATGTGGCAGGGGAAAGCAGGACAGGTGCTAGGCCGTTCTTCCCTGGTTCTGGGGGATGGCTCTGAGGTTGGGGAGAATGTATACGGGGAAATTAGCGTAAAGAACTGAAGAAATTGCATTGGAAAAATTAAAGACATGACAAAAATCAGCTTGTCTCTTGGGAGCCTCTTGAAAGAGGGACTAGATTCTTCTGTTTGTATATCCTGCATTTAGCAGTGTTTTGCACACACTAAGTACTTTATTCATTCACTTGTATATGAACATATTCCAGTTTGGCATATAACCTGACCTCAATATCCTCAGCTGTAAAATTAGGGGCACTGCAGGGTGCCAAAGATCGCTTTGATATGAAAGACTCCTTGAATCATTTTTAAGCTTCTTCCTCAAATGTGGAGGGTTGGATTGGAGGAAGAAGAGGAAGGAAAAGACATATTTCCAGATGTGGATGGGTAAAAGCACCCCCATCACCATTTCTTCAGTGACTAAGTCTGCGTGCCAAGCCCTCAGAATGAGGGGGTCCCATGCAGAAAGGCTGAGAGTAAGACCAGGTAGCTATCCCCTGCTGCCCTCACGTGAGGAACACTCTCTTAAGTCACCCCTGTGGGCCCCAGGCAGCCGGTGGCAGTACCTAAAGGATAAGGCTGATGATGCTTTATACAAATGAGAGGCTTTGGTGCAAACAGACAATTTGGAGGCGCTCTTTTCCATGCTGCTTGTCCAGAGAGGCAGCTGGGTGTCTGCTTCTATGAAAGTATTGAAAAATTAACACAGCTTCCTCAGAACGTCCACGTTCCTATCGAATTCGATTTTCTCCTGAATTCAATTCACTTCGACACACACTTATTAAGTGCTTGTGTGTTTCAATACATTTCAAATTGTCAATTGCTGCACACAAGAAGTAATTTCTCACAACCCTTTCCACACCGTGTAGTCACTCACATGAGTTTTTCTTTCCTGCTCGACATGGGAGGGACTTTGTCATATTGCCAAAGCTGGGGATATCGCTGAATATCCTGCAGAAATGGTGGCGCTATGTATATTTTGGAGAGACTTTGCATATGAGCAAGGAACTAGGTCCTCAGTTGACTGAAGGAAGGCAGTGAGTGACACAATACAATGGTTAGAATGCTGCTGGATTCTGATCCAGAAGACCTGCTTATAGAGCCCATTGCTGTGTGCCCTTGTGTAACCAACTTATACTCTCTGGGCTACATCTCCCTCATATGGAAAATGAGACAGCTGGATTACGTGACCCCTCTGGTTCCTTCCAGCCTCAGAGCTATAACCCTATGACTCTGTGACTGCTGAGAGTAGATTAGATTGCCTTTGGGACATGACACAGGGCTTTAAATGACCACAAGCTTTCCCCTGGATCAAAGGTCTGGATTTACTAACATCAGCATTCTTCCAGTGATGCTGTACGACTGCTAATCTTGGCATACTACAGTTATTGCAGACTTAAAGTTGCAGGTCACCAAAAGGGCACTGGAGAGGTGCATGATGGGTACGAAACATATTACCAATAGAGTTGTATGGAAGTGGCCACGTAAAAGATGTCATCAGAATGATAGATGTATTACTGGAAAAGGAGATGGGCTGTTCCTTTAATACCAGTGAAGGATAGCAGCTAACGCAAAGCTGATGTGATCCATGAGTGTGCACCCCCCTCCACTGGGATGGCCACAATGCCAGTTGATCACAAAAGACCTGGGATCTTTGACCTTGGATTTTTTTTTTTAGTATTTTGATAACTATTTAAATAAAACCGGTTTCCTTTTTAATACTATGTATTTTCTTTTATGTATCTGGAAACCTAGTTCTGAGAGACTGTGAGAGAAGGGGTCAATGACACCAACAAGATTAAAAAGGCTTGGCCTAAAGGAAGGTTGGCAGAACCTCAAACGGATGCTTGCTGAAGTATCTGTGCAAGAGATACATGGAATAAGAGCAGATGGAGGGAAGGGCCACAATCATGAGCTCACTGGTCCATCAATATAGCCTAAAATATGATGGAAGAAGACTAAGCATAGCTTTGCTCAGCAGTACTTCTCCAAACAATCCTGGGACATTCGTGATACTTGATAGTTTGAGTTTTGCCACACTAGCTCTAGAGAGACGAATCTTATTGTTTATTTCTTCCTTGCCAGGAAGTTTCAGTGGTTTCCTCCTGCCAACCAAATGAAGTCCAAATTCCATAGTATGAACGAAGAGGGAAAACTATCACATGTCAATGGTATACGTGCTAGATTGGAAGGGGGAGGAAAGAGAACATCAAAAGATGTGCTAAGATAGTCGAGAGACTGTCAGAGAGCTGTTTGTTGGGGAGTAGCAAGAAAGAGCATGCTGAGTTGTTCTTCTCCTCATGTTCCAAAAGGCCTTTCCTATCAAGATAAGGAGCACGGATTGGCTTGTGCTGGGCAGCCAATGTAGTTACGTGAACAAGGGTCTGATATAATTAAACTAGTGGTATCAGAAGAGAATATTGGTGCTATGTTGAGAAGAAGCAGGAAGACTAATTCAATTCAACAAAGACTTATTTAGCAAGCACCAACTTTACCACTATCATGGGCTCTAGGGCGATAATGACAAAAATGGTATCCTTTCCATCCACAGGCTGTTTCTATTCTACTGGGGTGATACAATGTACACCGATAAGTAAACACCTTTGTAGTTGACAAAATAAAACATAATAATTTTGAGAAGGGAATAGTATTATCAACTTGGACAAATGGAAAGGGCCTTGTCTAGTAATTCTCACCTGAATTATGTATTGAAGGCATCCAGGGACTCTCCAAGGAGAAGATGAGGAGGGAGCGCATTCTCGGCCTGGGGAACTGTTTTTGCAAAGACACACAAGCAGGAGAATGAATGTTACACGGCTGTGTAGATGGTGGGGCACAGTTTGACTGGAATGGAGAATGTGTGAAGGAAAATACTATATAAGACTGCAGAGGTAGGTAAGTCGGAGCCATTTGGTGGAGGGATTTACATATCAAGCTGAGGAATAGAGACAATAGAGAGCCATTGATGATTTTAGAGTGCTTGTGTTTGTGAACCGGGGGTTAGACAACATGCTGATATCCATGTTTTACAAAAATCTGTTTTAGTAGGGCATGTGGTTGTTGTTGTTTGTCCTTGGTTCTCGAAGAGGACCACAGCAGGGGGATGATGTCATGACTTGCAAGCGAACTTGCAAGCAGATTGAAGTGAGGGATGGTTGTGGAAATTCATCAGTCTTACTCTGTCCTCCAGAGCCATCTGGGTCCAGTGGCAATATATGGATCAGGCCGACTGGAGATGGCCCTCAATGTAGTGGGAGACCTCAGCCTTTTTAAGCTATTGACTTTCTCAGGTCTTGGTTTGACTGAGTCAAGTGGGGAGAGAAGGGAAGAGATGGGTATTAGAACACAGAATGTAAGAACTGGAAAGAACCTTAGCACATGGGATATCACATAGATTATAAGTAAAAGAAAGGTAAAAGGTGTGTGAAAGAGACTAGAACCAGGGAGCTATTGCAATAGTATAGACATGAGGTCATGCAGGCCTGCACTAGGGTGGAAGCTGTGTGAGTAGAGGGGCAGTAGACACTAGAACTGTTGTTGTGACAGAATCAGCAAAGGAGAGAAGAGTCAAGGTGGTGACCTGAGTGATAGAAAGAGAGTGGTGCCATCAGCAGAAATTAGGGAAGTTTAGAAAGAAATAAGGACATTTGTGGTAATATTTTGGTTGCCTTTAAATACCTGAAGGTTTACATGGGGAAGAGGGTTTAGATTTGTCCTTTAGGGGCAGAAGTAGCACTAGTAGGTGTAAACCACAGGGAGCCAAACATCAGCTCAATATGAGGAGAACTGTCCCCCAGATTCCAGTTATCCAAAAGTGTAATGGACAGTTACAGGGAAATGGGAGTTCCTTGAAAATGGAAAAAAGCAAAGCAATCTGGATAATCACTTGTTGGAGATGTTCTTGCTTCAGGAATAAAATGACTTAGACAAAGTGATATCTGAGGCTCCTTCCAATTCTAAAAGTCTATCAGTGGATATGTCAAGAAGACCTGAGCCTCACTCACGAGTCACTTAACCGTCTTTACCTCAGTTTACTCATCCATAAAATGGACTAAAGAAGGAAATGGCAAACCACTCCATTATCTGTTCCAAGAAAATGCCAAAAGGGGTCACAAAGAATTAGATGTGACTGACCAACAAGAAATGATTCTGAAATTTCAATTCTATTTAAAAAAAAAACTTAGAAATGATACAATGAATATGGGCTCAACATGAACCACTAACTTTTCTACAATAACTTGTAATGAAAGACTCAGTTTTGAGCATGAACAAAAGAAATATTACCATTTAGGCACAATTTCAGTTCTTTCTCTCATTCAAATGAAACCAGTATTGCTTAATGATTCTGTTTTTCTTTTGAGGTTCAGTAACCAACTCACTCGAAATGTGTTTTAGAGCCAGATGCCTTCTGGGCTAGACTCTGTGGTAATAATACCATGTCAGTATTTCAGAAGCTGATACAAGTAGCTCAGTTCATACCTCTAGCCCTACAGACAAAAGTGACGTTAGTTGCCTCTTTAGTACTCCTCTTTCTCTAACTGGTTCCCCCGAGCTTTCTTTTATAGCTGGGAGAAATGACTTTCTACTCTCCCAAAGAAGAGCCAGCCAAGAGGAAAGGAAAGATCGTGGATGTATGTTCCAACCTTGCTGCCTCCACTTCCCTTTGACGGTTCCCTCCTCCCCCAGGCGGACTTTCTCTGGCAGCTAACTTGGAGATCATTCCCTCTTCTATGGGGCTGTATTAAAGAGATTATTATTTTTTTCTTAACATTTGAAAGGCATATTTGAACAGAAAATGTTCACAGAATCAGAAGCCTTAGGTTCTCCTGGCTTTGACATGTACTAGCTGAGAGAGAAGTTAACTTGGGGCCTTCAGGTTCCTCATTTATGAATTTTTAAAAGGGATTCATATTTATTTTACTTAGCTCCAGAATTGTCATAAGGGTCAATTGTGATCCTGTCTATAAGGCATTTCCCAAATAACAAAGCATTCTGCTAGACTACCAGTATTTGTTACCAGAGAGTTTTCTTCCCTTTGGGGGGCAGAGGTGGGAGGGAAAGAGAATAAATGTTTTTAAGTTGAAAAAGTAAAACAAAATAAAAATTACATTGAAATTATTATATAAAAACCAACCAACTACTCAAATTGTGGTTGTTCTGGTTGTGCCATTCTAGTGGATATGGGTCTCCCTGAGGTGCCTATTCCCTGCAACAGTGCTGATTGCGATCTCTCATGACTGACTGTGCTGTGTGATGCTCATCACATAGCTTCATCGTAGGGGTTCTACCTAACCTGCTGGGGGCCTTCTGTATGCAGTATTTATATTGTGAAGATGCCAGCAGAGGACAGGGGCTGTGGTTCAGGTCACTTTCATTCTGTCTGTGGAACTGGCTTACCTTATCTTCCCAACTCATACATCATTACTATTTTTACAAGTCATTACCTTTACTGTCCTGCATATATCTTATTCGCACCAAAAAGTTTTTATGTCATGTCTACCATTATGTCGTGGACTCCTTGAGAGTCAGAATTGCCTTTTTTCTTTCTTTGTATTCCTAGTCCGTAGTGCAATGCCCGGAACAGAGTAGGAAGGCATTTAATAAATGCTTACCGGCTGACAGACTACTAAAGCAATCCATTAATAGTAATGATAAACTGTATAGTGTTTTCCTCATGTATGTTACCTGTTGTCAGGGTAAAAAATGCTTTAACAGTAGTTTTGGTTGTTGATAAAGTTGGTCTAGGGGTATGCTGGAGCCAGCTTATACTGGTTTGTGAGAGCCCATTGTTCAGTTTTCAGTGGGAGCATTTTTACTTCAAAAATCGACAAATTCTACAAGTCAGAGATTGTTGATAGATCTAAGAAATTGATGGAGAAAATGTTAACAACAAATATTTAACTTGAAGTGTGTTTTAGATGTGTAATGGATGTTTTTCCCCCAGAGAGCTGGTTATTAAACATTCTCTGTCATTTGTTCATGACTATCTATATTTGTTAGTTAATACATAAACATCATAGAACCCAGTTAAAGTGCCTTCTGAAGTGGGGGGCTGTACATAACAATTACAATGGCCTTACTTCCCAAATTTCAGTGGAATGGAATAAAGGGGTTGACGCCACAAATAGTCCCCCTCAGGAATGTTTGGTGGCAAAGACTTTACAATTCCATTGGGTCCATGACTTCATTAGTAGGGGAGCCCCCTTTCTTTCCTTCTCATCATAATAGGGGGGGAGGGGAAGGTAGCCATGCCTAGCATGCTCAAGGCCTTCCTCCGGATCTTTACTATTTGGGCCATTCATCTCTTGGCTCTTATTCTCACTACATGACCAGATCATCTCCTTTTCTAGTGTTTCACTTCAATTCCAATTAACTCAGTTCACTTCAACAAATATTTGTTAAGTAGATGCTGTCTTTTGGCCCGATGCTAGGCATTAGGGGTACAAAGACAAAAATAAAAGCTACCTGCCCTCAAGGAACTTGGACTCCAATGGGATGAATGCAAACTGTACCCAGATAAAGTAATTGCAAATTTAAGCAAAAGTATAAATTTCAAGAAGAAGGTCATACTAACAATAGGGAAGCTCAACAAAGATATTCTGTAAGAGGTGGTATCTGTTATCCATGTCCTTGATGATGTATGCTCCTTCTCATGGAGATCAGCATTGTTAATATACTTACTACATATCCACAATGCATGTTCTTTAGCCCCTTGGGTCATCTGCGGCTTAACTTAATAAAGTAGACTTGGAGTCAGGAAGACCCGGCTTCAAATTCTCTTCTGATACTTACTAACTGTGTGACCACAAGCAAATCATTTAGCATTTCTGGGCCTCAGTTCCCTCATATATAAAGTGCTGGTAACAATACCTGTAGTAACTACCTCACAGGGTTACTGTGAGCCTCAAATGAAAAGACACATGTAAAATTATTTGCACACTTCCAAGCACCATATAAATGCCAATGATTATTATTCAGAACTTCTCATGATCCATGGTGCACTGCCAGCTTACCAGCTGGCAATACTGGGAGAATGCCAAGATTAATAAAATGGGCTTCTACAAAAGAGACTATCTCAGGATCATCCAATTGTTTCCCAAATGCAACTCAATTATCCACTTGAGTTCCTGTCCTAATAATATGTACTGATGAACTAATTCAATGGGTTGCCAATCGAAGTGTATGATTTGATCTATATGATATGCACTTTTCATCCTTTCTTAATTTGCTACTCAATAGATTATTGAATAAAGTTATTTGTAAGGAAGGTCTGTGTTCGATTCTAGTTCTCAGATACTTACTAGCTATGGGGCAAGTCTTTACTTTGTATAGTATGGTTTCTTCAACTATAAAATGGGAATAAGATGAGCATCTATCTCTCAGAGTTATTACTGGGAGAATCAAAGTAAATGATAGATTTGTTTCCTTCCTTCCTTCCATCGCCTACAAATGCCTATGTGATGACACCACTTTCTTATGTGAAGTTCTTAAAAATTTCATTTTGAAAAATGGCTGAAAAAATTTACGACGGGGTTGAAATAGCTGCTAAATAGGGTGTTATATTCAAGTTCATAAATAAATTCCCTTTGAGAGGGGGACCTTGGGCAAACCTTTGAACCCCTTGGAAATTCAGTTTCCTGATCTCTAAAATGACAGGGTTGAGCTACTGGATCTCTGAGGTCTCTTCTAGTTTGTGAAATTCTGCCCTGTCCAGATAACTTATTCCCAGGATGCAGGAAGGAAAAGAGCCTCTTCTGTTCCTCTGGGTGGCTGAAGGGGAGAATTATCTGGCAGTGGAAGCAATGCTATAACATCAAAAATGGAATTACACAAGGGCAATAGAAGATACAATGAACAATAAATAGGCTGTTTGTAGGCATATAATGGGAAAACTATGTGAATGATGGCAGAGGTCAATGAGGAGATGCTATGACGTTCGGGTTGCAAGATTCTGTAATAAATGGGTATATTTACTTACTGATTCAACTTATGTACGGGCAATTGGAGTCCATACACCTAAAAACTACTGTGTTTCATAAATAATTCCTGGCAAGAACTAATTATCCAATGCAGGACACACACTGTTGATCAGAAAATGAACTGCTTTAATAATATATGCTCTATCTGTGGCAGCTTTTTTTGCTTATCAACAACTAGATGTCTCTCAAAGGTAAACTAGTAACACAAGCCTAAAGCAGAAGAAAAGATGGACTTCTGTTCTTTGTACTCTAAAAGGCAAAGCAGTGCTTCTGCATTCCACAAATGTAAGGAGATGGGAAGGGGAAGGGAAGAGGTAAGAAGCAAAGGGAAGAGAAGAGGAAGAGAGAGAAGGGGAAGGGGGAGGGGGAAAGATTAAGCATTTACATAGCTCCTATAATGTACCAGGTACCGTGGTAACAATTTTTTTACAACTATTCTCATTTGAACCTCACAACAGCCCTATGAGATAGGTACTATTATTATCTCCATTTTGCAGTTGGGGAAACTGAGGTAAATAAGGTTAAGCAATGTGTCCAAGTTCAACCAGCTATTAAGTGCCTGAGACAGGAATATATTTGTAGTGAATCTTTCTATTTGTGATTATTTCCATTTGCCTAACGATGGTGAGAATGTGGGGAAAAGACATTTCATGAGGCAAAAGTCTTCCTCTTCTACTTCTCTGAGTCTTGGAACAAGAATTCCTCTCTCCACCACAGCCAACAAGTGGTCATCTGGCCTTTGTTTAAAGCTCTCTAGGGCAAGTCATTCAGTCTTTCAAATAGTTAAAGTGATCATAGCTCCCCAAGTCTTGAGTTTCAAGTTACTCAAACTCATTGCAATTTACCTTTTTTGGACAAATGACCCCACATCAAATATGCTTATCCCTCAAAATTTGATGTAAAGAAATGCAGAGGCAGTTATTAAAATCCAAATGCCTTTAACTGCACTTGGACATAGCGTTTGGTGCACAGTGAAACCTGCCCATTTCCAGAGAAGCAGCCCTTTGAAAGACTGGCTCTCCAAACACTCCTTCACTTGCAACTAAACTTTCTAGGTTCCCAGTAGAGAAAAGAAGTAGGTGCATCTGGGGTTTTAAAAATCTGTTTATGAACACAGCTCCAGTCTTTCCACTTCTCACTGAAAGTAACCTCAAACACTACATGCACCTGGGAATGCATATCATGCCAAAATAAAACTGTCTTAAGTCATTCACTGAAAATTCAAGCGGGTGGAATGGAAGACTAGGGAGCTTTGTGACTGTCTTGCTGGATGGTTTAAGAGTTCTGCTAATGAGGCCAAGGCTGCAGCCTTAATCCCCACTGAGGCCATTTAGCTCCACTCTTTTCCATAGTCACAGCGGGCACCCCTAGGCCCAGCCAGCTATTTTATACACACAGAGACGTGTGGTCTGTAGGGAGCTGTCCCAGGGAGTTGAAGGGTGCAGTACCTCCTGGCCCAGTGATTGGCAAAATCAGTCAAAACACACATCCAAATGACAAGATGTCCACAGCGTCTTCTCCGTGTTGTTGAGACAACAGAGCATTAACATCGTGAAAACTTCCTGAAGTTACTATGGAAGAGGATTGAGGTTTTCAGGTGGATTACATTTTCTTCAAATATTCACTTGTCCTTCTATTTGACTAAGAATTATCCACATGGCCTGCTTACCTGCCTCCATAAACTCCTATTTGTTTCTAATAATGGAGACTTCAATATAGGAACATCTAGACGTCAGTAGTTAGCCATGGTTATGTAAATGTGGTTGGAACTGAGAAGTAGTGGAAAGGATATACTGAGAGAAATGGATGGCTGGGACAGAAGACGGGCTGCTAATAAGGAAAGATGATACAAGAACTTTTTAGACTCTCCTGGCACACCGTTGATCCATATTGAGGTTATAATCCACTGAACATCACTCCATCTAGATCTTTTTCAAAGCAATTTTTGGCTTGCTACGTCTTCCCAATTTTTCTCCTTCTGGAATTTATTTTTGGAATTCAAGTCAAGGGACTTTATGTTGAACTTGATTCAGTTTAATCTTACTGGATTTGCTCCACAATCCCAGCCTTCTGAAATCCTCTTGGATCCTGATTCATTTAACAGGTTAATTATTGGTCCCAGGTTTTTGTTATCAGAAAATTATGATACTATATCTTCAACCTGCGTTGATAAAAGTGTTGAAAATCCTAGGCCCAGGAAGAGATCTTTGAGTATTCTACTAGAGAGTTCCCTTCAAAGTGTTCTCTAGTTATTAACCCATCCCAGATACATCTTATTCTACTATTATCTCACTTCTATCTCTCTAGCAGAACAACGGAAAAGAGCAATTTTTTTTTTGCTGAAATCCGTATTTTTTTATCT
This sequence comes from Myrmecobius fasciatus, assembly GCA_023553655.1. Taxonomy (NCBI): domain Eukaryota; kingdom Metazoa; phylum Chordata; class Mammalia; order Dasyuromorphia; family Myrmecobiidae; genus Myrmecobius; species Myrmecobius fasciatus. Next base: position 21,398 of record JAJPUD010017524.1, read on the forward strand.
ATACCATTCCCCTAATCTAGCAGCTCTGTCAAAAAGACAATAAAGTTAGTGTAGTATGACCTGTTCTTGTTGAAGTCATGCTGATTTTTAGTAGTCCCTTTCGAAGTGGGAAAAGCCATTTCTTTTATCATGTGTTCTGGAATGTCGCCAACTTTTGAAGTCAAGTTCAGCAGCCCATAGTTTACAGATATTATTGTTTTTCCTTTTTGCAAAATTGGGACATGTTCCTTTTTCCAGTTCTCAACTTCCCGTCCTATTCATTGCAATTGCTGACAGTTACTTCTCATTCATACCTCCCACTTCCTTTAGGACCGTACTATGCAATTATTGTCTGGGCCTGGTTACTTCAACTCATCAAGCATAGCTCAGTTCTTTCTTATCTTTTCACTTGTCTTCAATTCCAATTACAGCACTAATATTTGCAGCTTTTAGCCATTTCATTCTATTCTTCCCAGTCTAAACATCATTTCCCTTGGAAGAGAAGATATAAAGTGCTGTGCAAATTAACTGGGACAAAATGAAACAATTAATTTTATTAGGAAATCATAAACCTTACAAATTTTTTATCTTAAAAAATTTTAGTATGCTATATGTCCTCATCTTGCTGCGATGAATTGTTTTACAAGTTTCCCAGATATTAACACACATACTTTAGTTCTTCATAAGAAAACTATACTTCTATCACATTGTATGTTAAGTGTACCTTTCATGAATAGTCTATTTTTCCAAGTATAGCCTATTTAACGCCCAGAGGCTTTCAATATGGTTTGAATAAGGTGAATTCTGAGGCCAGTGAAGCATAACTAGGTCTGTGTCTTGGATCAATCTCTTAACCAGTCATGATTTGTGGAATGATATAGGTTCGTATTGTAGTATTCAATTTCCATTTGTCAATATCTATTATTCTGGAACGATCCCATTTCTAACTATATTAGTACATTTATCAGAGTACATTATTTCCTCACTGGAGATAAGACTTCCAGGCCCAAAACAGTTTTGGAGGGACAGTCTGATGAAGATTCCCCAGAGCTTACATGTTCACTTAGACCTTGTCTGATAATGGTTTTGGAACAGTCTGAAGTGAAAAGAGTTTCATTAGTTAAAAAAAAAAAATCACAATTTGTATAGTACTCCAGTCTTTGTATTGCTAGGGCAAGCACTGTTTCTTCTCCATAGAAACAACTAGCAGCTGTTTGTATGTCCTTAGTAGTCTTCTTGCTGTTCCTCCAAATTCACACTATAGAGTAATCAGTAACAACCTGTCTAGCTCTCAGGTCCCTCTAAAAGTATGTGATTTTTTTCTGGGAATGAATTAAGCTGTTTTACATCAATAGTGTATGAATCATTAGCATTTGGTTTTGGCAAAATTGTTGTATGACCCGAATAATTCACATACCATATATAATTGAGCTTTCTCAATACTGGCCGTTAGCATCATCCTTCACACCTACAAATTCCCTGTTTGTCCTTACTCTTCTTAGACTGACTTAGCTTATACAGCCTATAATACTCCTGGCAGTACATTTCTAGGACTTTGCTACTTTCCCTTCTATGCATATCTTTTTTTCAAAACCTGAATTATCTGATGAATTTCTGCTACAGTCACATCCTTTCCTCTTTTACAGCCACATCAGAATTCAATGTTTGCATCTTTAGTATTTCATTCCTAAGAGCTTTCCATCCTTCACGGGCTGGCTTTCCCAACATAAACAAAAGAATATTGCATCCTACCTATTATTTCTCTAAACCTGTCAAAATCCACTTTTCTAAAATCCAGAGTTCACCTAGTTCTTTTTTTCTCTATTTCAAGGTTTATAATAAATGGCCACTTAATCCCAAGGTTGCTGTCATTCTTACTTCAGCAAACCCCATCCTTGTTGGGGAGAATCAGGCCCAGAAGTGAATTTCTCTTTGCTGCTTCCAAACTTTTTGAAACATGAAATTAGAATAAAGCAAATGACAAACTTTATAAAAATGTATCAACTTGTCTACTTTTGACGGAAAGATAGCTTTGGGAGGTGTTTGGTAAGGTGATGTCCACCATCACTACAATATCATGTGCCTAAAAGCTAGTGGGTACTGAGTCCATATTTGTTACTTTTCCCCTCCTTTTTCATGTCAGGACTGGAATTGAAGTATAAATCCCCTCATCGATTTACTCCTTCTTTCCAGGTGGCCTATAATAAACTTCAGTGATAACTCTTCCATTTTCCCCTCCATTAATAGTTATTCAAATGTTCTCCATAATGTTTCTCAGTTTGTTGACACTTCTCCCATGAGTATATCTTCTTAATAAGTGATGCAATTATTCCACTATAACATTTATCTATTCTCTTCCTTTTGAGTAAAATTTACCATTCTGGGATCATACTCCAGTCACGAGTGCCATCCTACCAAGTCTGACTGATGACGATAACGTCAAATTTGCCTCCTTGCATTAGACCTTCTGGTTTACCTTGCTTTGTAGCAGTTTGTGTATATATGCATGGACACTATATGTATATAGATATAGATATAGCTGTATACTTATTCCATCCACATCTGTGAAATGGGAATAATAATAGCCTTATGTCAAAAAGATTGTGAGGATCAAATGAGGTAACGTAGGTAAAGCCCTTTGCAAACCTTAAAGCAGTATATAAATGTTATACATATATATGTATATATATATGATACATGTATAGTGTATATATATGTGTGTATATGTAGATATATATATATGCACATACACATACAAAATTACATTCATTAGGACAGTTAGGTGGTGCAGTAGATAAAGTGCCAGGTGTGGAGTGAAGAAGATCTGAGTTCATATCTGACCTCAGATACTTACTGTGTGACCCTGGGCAAGTCACTTAACTCTGCCTCAGTTTCCTCAGCTGTAACATGAGCTGGCAAAGGAAATGGCAAACCACTGACTGTGTGACCCTGGACTCTCCAACCTCTCAGTGTTCTAGGCAACTCTTTAAGGCATGAATTTGTAGAGAAAGTTCTGGTATGTATTGATATATGGAATTCCCTCAGCCAGGGCTTTCCTAATTTGTATCTCATGTGAGGTCATAGGTTTCATTGCTGCTGCTCTTCCTGGATAATGGCCCCTGTGAATTCCTGGATCTTTCTTCTGTTATTCTTCATCCTATATTGTCGCTGTGACTTTCTTTCAGATTTGGCATATATATGAAGTCAATTTCCTCCTCTCCCTTTCCTTCTAAAGCCTTCTTAATCAGATTCACAAGGCTCCAGGAAAATATATCTTTAACAGCCCAAATTAGGTATACTCCATCCCAAGCCAAAACTTCATTGCTCTTATGTCTTAAGCAGTGATCCAGAAATCCAAATCCCTTTCTCAGATATAATCTTCTTAGCCAAGTATTCATTTCCTAAATCCAACCTTCTCTTTTGAAACTTCTATGTTCATTTGGCAGGACTGATGATAATACCACCTGTGTCCCAAAGGTCTTCTGCTTTTTTACCCAAGACTTCCCAATTCTGCACAGTATTTTCTTGGTTCCTTCTGGTAGCATCATTTGTCCCCACATAATTCATGCGGAGTGAGTAGGCAGTGGCCATGGACAGTCAGGTTTGACACATTTCAAGAGGCTCCCCACCACATCCTTCAAAGACAGTGACCTCTCTCTTGTTTAGATCAAGTTGATAAAGGGCTCTTGAAAACTCTCAGGAAGGAGTTGCCAGTCACACTACTCCTCTCTTCTGCCTCTGATCCTTACTGAATGACCTTTTACTTTGGAGCCCACTAAGCCTCTATATCCTTCTAAAACAGTAGACATCCCCGAAAAGTCTCATAACTATTTTTTCTCTTCAAATGTTCACTGGTCCTTCTTCTTCCCTCCCTCCTTTGTGGCACATTCTTCTAACACCCAACATCCTAATACAAATTAGGGTTCTCCTCTGCTTCTGTTTCCTCATCAAAGCACTTTTTGTTCCCATTCTTTCATCCTGGTTGTGTGACCCTGAGCAAGTCACTTAACCAAGCTCTCAGTGTTCTCGGCAACTCCCTAAGACTATAAGTTTCAGAGAGGAAGAAATACATCTTTCCAGGTAATTAGCAAGAATGGGAATGCTGCTCAAAAAATGAGAGAATGGGGAATACCAAGGACTTGCATAAAGCAATGATATCAAACTCAAATAGAAATGGAGACCACTAAATTCTACATAAGGATCCCTGTGAGTTTTGTCATATTTTTATTTATTTTGGCAAATATTTCTATTTTGTGGTATTTATTTTGGTAAATAGTTCCCAGTTACATTTTAATCTGGTTTGGCCCATAATCAGGAATGTAATCAGGGAAACTGATGATCAGAAAAAGGATGTGGGCTAGTCACGTCATGAGAGTGATGCACAAAAGATGTACAGCCCAAGTGTCACACCATAGGTATCCAAGAAATAATATGTAGAGGAATACTTCCAGCAGACTGGGTAGACCTCTTATGGATGAATTGGGGAGGACATGAACAAAAGTCAGAGAAGGTGAGAAAGTACATTGTGACAGATATCCATGAAATAAACTAAGGTGATCACAGATCCATTGAAGAACAGAAGTATATATTGTAATATCCAACTCAATTTTGTGGGCTTTTTGAATCAGTTCCATTTCAAGCTTAAGTATGTGAATCAGTGCTGATCTAGGTGTCCTATGGATTTCTTTGTAATAAAATGGAAATCTGTGGAAAAAGACCTTTTTTAATCATAGGATTTCTAGTAGCCTAAGTTCTGGCATTTGGTTATGACATCAGTATGTTCTAGCTTCAAGGTTCTGTCTTTCTAATGCCTTTCAGGAGATTTGGAACCAGGTCTCAAAAGCTGTGTCTACACATATTACCTCTTTGGTTAAGGCAGAAGGTGATAAGAATGGTTAAAGAGGAGGTAAACCCTCAGTAACTCTGAATGAAACTACTTGGCAAAGTCCACTTCTATTTCCATATATGTGTGTAGAGATAAGAGTTTAAATCAAGGATTGTGAGTGAGCAACTTTGTTACTTCAATGTTAGTGGTCAAGATGAAACTTTATCTTTGAAAGATAAATCCTCTACCTGAGTGAAGAATAACTCGGTCTGTAAAAGACAGCACAGTTCTCACATTTCTCATGGACCAAAGCTATTCAAACCTTAAGCACAACTGAGATAAATTTCATTCTAACTCAGTAATCCATAGTTGTAGCGATGGCTCCTTGCATTTACTGTAAAGCACTTCCTGACAGGTCATCTCGTCTTGATAAATTAAACTGTTGGTTGGAGCTTATGCTCCAAAAAATGCCAGAATCATAAACAAGCAAGATGACATTGCTATAAAGGACAAGAGCAACTGTAATTTTTAGAACACAGAGTGTGGCCAGAAGAGTCCCAAATTTGGGAACTGGAAAACCTGGGGCTCAAATCCCAGTTCCTATTTGGTGACCTTAGGCATGTATATCACTTAACTCTGCTGTGCCTCCATTTCTTCAACTATAAAATGGGAACAACTAGTACCTAGACTGAAATCGCGTAATTTCAAAGGGGGAAAAAAAGCTGAACTCCTTGGGTCGTTATGAATTAAAGGCTTTGTAAATCATTAAGTGAAATACTTTGAGATCCTAATTGTCCATTTGAATATTTCTCCCTCAGCAGACAGTTCCTCCCTTAGCCAGAATCAGATCCAGAGTTCTTCCACCTTTCAAAGGATGACATTATCCTGAAGGCAAGCCAAAAAGGTATTTTGAGTGAGAGAGAGCTACAACGGGTGTCCACATAATTAAAGTCCCCTACAAGTACAATATGGCATTTCCCTTCCAGATTTGTGATTTGTTTCCCAAACTCCTCAACAGTGTCCCTTTTTTTTGTCCAGGTGATCTATAGCATTCTCCAGTGACAAACCATTTCTATTTCTGCCACTAATGATCTGTCATCAAATACTCTACACAGAGCTTCCTCTCTGGTTCCTTAGATTTACTCGTGTAAGTATATCTTCTTAATTAACGAGGATACCCTGCCCTCTTTTAATTTGTCTTACTTTTAAATACAGAATATCTGTCTAAAACCATATCATATTTACATGTGTCAAATCATCAAAACTCAGTGATATCTATGAATTCAAATTTGCCACTTCCAAATAGGACCTCTAGCTTATTTTGCTTCTTGCCTCTATTTTTCACATTTGTTTATATACATTTGAGGCAGGGTGTTTTATTGAGGACTTTTTCTTAGAGTTTGTCAACTTCTCGGTGCTTCAGCTGCTTTTCAGCTTCTTATGCTAGATTTATTCTCTTTGGTATTTAACTTGGTAAAGGTACATAAACAATTTTCTTCTTTCTCATTTTTGGAACTTCCTTCTAATTTTTAAGAAAGTTTTTATTTACCAGATTTGCAAGACTCTGGGAAAATATGTTCTTGTGTGTCCTTGTTAGGTGAGTGGTTGGCCCATCATTTCTATATTTGATGCTGTGCTCCGGAAATCCAAATCCCATTCTCAGATAGTATCTTCTTACCCTGGTGTTCACTTCCCACATCTGCTTTTCTCTTCTTCATCCTGAATTTGTACTGTACAACAGTGATGAAAACACCACCTGTGACCCCGTGGTGTTCAGTTTCTTGTCCATAACTTCCTATTCTTTGGCAATGGTTTCTAAGTTCCTTCTGGTAGTGTCATTTGTGCCTGTGTGGATCACCAGGAGCAGGGAGCAGTCATCTGTTTTAACGAGGCCTGGGAATTTCTTTCTCAAATCTTGGGTACTTGGCCTGGAAAACTGTAGCCTTCTCTGTTGTCATTATCAGGTAGACAAATAGTAGCCTTGGTCCCACTAATCAGGGAAACAAATGCCAACTCAAAATACTTCCTCCTCTGACTCTTACCAGATAATCTCTCACCTGAAAGCACCTGTAGATCTACTCATCTGGAGAGGACAAGCATCTGCTTCCTCCTTACCTCCTCCCAGTAGTCAGCTCTCTCCCATCTCCTCACAGAGGCTGCAATTGGTTTTTTCTCCATTCTGTATTTCCAATGATCCATTTTCACTTCCTCTTTGGGGTGACATTTTGGCATTCTCCAACTTCCTGGCCTGAATTTGGGTCACATTCTTCTTAACTTCCTCAGATCCTTTTATTTATCTTCCATTTTTGAAGAAAGCTAATCATCATCCCTCCAAGCTACTTCACATCCCTTTCTCCCAGACTGCAATAGACTTCAGTCCCTTGACCACAACAGAAAGACATCGTCACACCCTGAAAAACAAGTTGCCAAGAAATTGCCCAAGTCCCCAATATTTACTGAGATCAAGAGTCTACCAACCTGCTTCTATATCAGTCATCTCCTTTAACACCTAATTCACAGCCTCTTTAAGACAACCACACTTAACTGCCTTCCACCTTCCTGCCAACTTCTTACTGATTTACCAATCTGCGTTAATTGCCGTTCTTTAACCCCCTTGCTTTACTAGACTTTTTGCCTTTTGCCTTCTCCAGATTTCCTCTCTTCCTCACTCCTTTAGATTCAGCCCTTTTCCTCTACCAGCTCAGTTTTTCCTTAAATCTTCTTGTCAAGGTCCATCAGTCCCTCCAAATCACTTTCATTTTATTTGCCTTCTCTTTGTTCAATCCAAATTCTCCTTCTCCAGCCCTTTCTACCACAGAACCTTCACCTTCTGCAACTGCAAGTAGAATCTCCTCCTCAGCTTCAGAGAGAAAGGAAGAAATGGATGCAAGCATGGAAGGATGTGGAGCTGGAGAAGAGGGAAGATAGGAATTTCCCATCTTCTTGGGAAAGCAGGAAACAAGGTCATCTGCCGAAAATGGGAGCCTAGGAAGATGGGGGCTGAAGAGACCATAGCTAATAAAAGGAATGAATACAATTGCAACACAAATATTTTTCATCTGAGGATCTTGCCAATTCCATCTTTAAATGTCTGTTTTAAAAATGTACCAGTTGCAGAAATATGCATTTAGTTCTTCTGTGCTCAGACTCAGTTCTGTGGTGGAACACTTGCTAATCCTCCCACATCCGTGAGGCACACGCTTAACTACACATATGGGTCTTTTGCTGGGCCTCTGGGATGCCAGATTGGATATTTGAGAAACAGAAGAGAAGCCACTTAGCTTTGCCTCTGCATTTGCTCTGGAGGAGATGCAGACACAGAGCTCAGCAAGCAAGATTCACAAGGTCACAGATGGGGTGTGGCTAATATGATCTCCATCCATAAAACGGAGATGGAAAAAAAAGCTTTCTCCTTTCCACTCCTGTTGCTTGACAAGATGGACTGTCATTTTATAAAGTACTGAATTAACTATAATCCATGGTCCAAGGCCCCTGAAACAGATTGAGTCTCCTTCTAGAGATCTAAGAAGGTCTTTTCCTTTCTTTGGCTTCTTCTGCTTCCATCTAGAGTTTAGTTCAGTAAATTTCCTGATAGACCTTATGTAAATTATGACAAATATAATAAAGTTATAATATGACATGATGTATGATATAATATATTGTAACATAACATAATATAACGTAATATGTCTATGTTTTCTCTAATGTAAGAGGTTTCCCAGCTCCTATATTAGTATTCAAAGTGACAAAATTGGGCATGGAACAGCCTTTATTTCACCCCAGAGACACAGAAGACACAGACTCACAAGAATCCATAAATGAACACAAAGACCCATAAAGCCCCCCAATAGCTCACACCCTCATTACAACCCCAAAAGGCAGTTGCCATCAATTTCTGTGGAAGTTGGGAGGAGGAGATTAAGAGATCATACATTCAAAGGCATTTGTCCATCCCTCCAAATTACAGGCCAAGTTTTACTCTGGTTTGTCTTCTCAACAGAAAAAAGTGAAAGAAAAAAGGACTCAGTTGATCATTTATAGACTATGGAGAAGGGAAGCTGCTTTGTCAAGTATGTCGTCTCTAATCCCAGGCAGCCAATTATGTTGGAAAAAGACACCAATGTACATGCCCATGTTGAACAGGAATAGAGATATGCTTAAATTGACTGGGGAAACTTCTCTGATAGACTTTACCCTAAATTCATCATGATTGTTGTCAAATTACTTCTTATCTGGCCATTGTCAAAATCCTCCTCCAATGCTTCATTCGGGTATAGAAATGACCCTGAATTCTCAAAGGCTAAGCTGGTGATTGACTAAGGCCCAGTGACTGACTAAATGTCCACCATCTGCTGAAGAATCAGAGTAAGTCCTCAATGGAATTAATTTAGGTTGTACAACAGAAGCCTAGTACCCAGGATAAAAGAAGTGATAATCTTATTATATATTGCCTTAGTTGCACTGCATTTTGAGGAATTAGAATTAGGGTTAGTATGTCAATTCTAGGCACCATACATTAAGACTATGGTAAGAGTTTTAGAGTGAGAGGACCTGCCTTTAAATCCTTTAATATTGAGGGAAGTCACTTAACCTTTTTGCGCCCTCATATCCCTCATCTGAGAAACAAAAGATTTGACATAACATCTAAAGTCCCTTCCAAGTGCATGATCCTATAAGCCTCCGACCAGAATGATAAAAGGACTATAGAACATAGTAAAGGAGGAACAGTTGAAGGAACTAGAGCTATTTAGCCTGGAGAAAAGAAGATTTAATGGGATTTAAAGGTGTTGTCAAATGTTCTAGGGGCTACCTTGTGAAAGCAGGATCAAATTTCTTCTATTTGGCCACAG
>JAJPUD010017525.1:0-31051 GCA_023553655.1 Myrmecobius fasciatus
CTCTCTCTCTCTCTCTCCATTTCTTTGTTCTCTGTCTGTCTATGTCTATCTGTCTGTCTGTCTCTGTCTCTCTCAACTTGTTTCTTTCTCTAAACTCTGGAGGATGTATCCTGTGATAATGACAAGGTATTTATTATAGGATGGAGTTAATCAGACTTCACTTCAGTCAAAAGATTTTAATGGCCATGGCCATGACTCAGAAGACTATTGAAGAAAAGTTAAATTTGAAGAATTTTGTTCAAGCAGAAAATTAAAGGGAACTTGGATAGGCTTTCCATAGTGATTAAATTCTGTTAATTACTGGGAGTATTGAGGATGTTTCTCTTTTCATTTTCTTGGGAGGAGGGGATAAGCATTTATTAAGTATTTATTATGTATCAGGCACTGTGCTCAACATTTTTACAGATATCTCATTTGAGCCTCAACAACAACCCTGAAAGGTAGGAGCTATTATTATCTCTATTTTATAATTAAGGAAATTATAAATTAAGGAAATGGAGGCAGAAAATAACTAACTTTCTTAGGATCTCCTAGCTAGTAAGTGTCTGAAATTGTATTTGAACCTCAAGGTCAGCACTTGGATGTGCCATCTAACCTTGGCTCCTTTCAGCTAGGATAGGACAGTATCTGTTCCAGGATGTTATTATCTAGTAAATGTTGCTTTTGGGTAAAAGAGTAGAAGTCCATGGTTAATCCTCTTTCCCAGTTTATTTTGTAAGGTATAACTGTTTAATAAATAAAAACTATTTAACTAGAATATTTCTTTACCAGTTAAACTATTATAATATCTGCTACTTGCTTTGTCCTTGAAGAGATAGAAAACTGTAGCAAGGTAAGGGTCAAGAAGAGAAAGCTTTAATTTTTTTGGAGCTGAAGTTATGGAGGAGCATGACGGTAGTAGTTATATTCCAAATTTCACATTTATTCTGTTTTTAGCTTACTTTGTATATATTTGTTTGAATGTTGTCTCCCTAAATAGACTGTAAGCTTCTTGAGGCCAGGCACTGTCTTTTTTTTTCTCTTTTTGTGTCCCTACCTAGCAGTTAGCAGAGATTCCCACATACATAGCTATTCAGCCGTGTCCATGACCCTAGGGACAAAGTCTATGGGGTCTTCTTATAAAGAAATTGGAGTGATTCGTCATTTCCTTCTCCAGTATGTCCTCATTTTACAGATGAGGAGCTGAGGCAAAAAGGGCTTAAGTGACTTGTCCAGAGTCACACAGCTAGCAAGTATCTGAGGCTGGAGTTGAGATCAGAGCTTCCTGATTCGAAGCACTGAAGCAATTAACTGCCCATAAATGTTTTTACACATACACACATGTATATATATATATATATATATACATATACACATATACATATGTATATATATACTTGTATATATATATGTACATATGTATGTGTGTGTGTGTGCGTGTGTGTGTGTGTGTATGTGTGTGTGTGTGTATGAGTCCTGGCATCAGAGACAGCCAGATAAAATTGCTGGAGCTGAGAAATGGAATGTCTTATTTGTGGAATAGCCAGGAGAGCAGCATCGTTGGACCAAAGAGTGTCTGTCGGGGGATAAGATGTAAGAAGAATGAAAAGGTAGGAGAGTAGGTTATGAAGTAGGTTATGTATTTGAGTCTAGAGGCAATAGGGAACCACTGGAGTTTATTGATTAGAGAGGCATGATATATTTTAGATCTATGTTTTAGGAAAATCACTTTAATAAGTAAATAAATAATACATAAATAGTTGAATGGAGGATGAGTTAGAATGGAGAGAGACTTGAAGCAGGCAGGCCCACCAGCAGGCTATTGCAACAGTCCAGGTATGAAATGATAAAGGCCTGTACCAGAGGGGTGACAGTATCAGAAAAGGGACATATTCAAGACATCCTATGAAGGTGAAATTTATAGGTCTTAACAACAAATTGGTTATAGGGATGAGAGATCGTGAGGATGACTCCTAGGTTGTGAGCCTGAAGAATTGGGAGGATGGTGTTCCTCTCTAAAGTGATAGGGAAAATAGGAGAGAAGGGACAGGGCTTAGAGAAAAGATAATAAATGCATAATAAAGATAAAATTTCATAATCTCTGTTCTTCTTCTAGGCTTCCCCTAATCATTTCACTTAGAGACAAAGGGTGAGCTTAGGATGAGATTCTAGAGCACAGCAGTGCCTTCTTGGAAGAAGGCCTTCTTCCAAGCTTCCTGAAGAAGTTCCTTGTGGCAAAGAACTGGAAATTGAAGGAATGCCCATTACTTAGGGAATGACTGAACAAGTTGTAGCATATGATTATGATGGAATACTATTGTGCCATAAGAAATGATGAGCATGATAGTTTCAGGAAAAAAAAAAAAAACAACTTGTATGAAGTAATACAGAGTGAAGTGAGCAGATCTGGGAGATAATTGTACAAAGTCATAGCAATACTGTAAGGATGACCAACTTACTGTGAAAGAGTGAGCCACTCTGATCAAGACAGCAATCAATTCCAAAGGACCCACAATGAAAAGTCCTACCCACTTCCAGAAGAGAACTGATGAACTCTGAGAGAGACTGAAGCATATTGTTCACTATCTCTTAAAATTTTTTTGTTTTTGTTTTTGTGTTTTTTTTGCAATATGAAAATGTTTTGCATGAACAATCAATGTCTCAACTCTCGAGGAGGGGAAAGGGAGGGAAAAGGAGGTAGAAAATTTGGAGTTCAAAATTTTAAATAATGAATGTTAAAAAGTTTTAAGATGTAATTGGTAAATATTTAATAAAATAAAACATTTAAAAAATGCCCCCTGCTTATAGCCTGAAGTCAGGAATTCCTAACCTTTATGATTGCTTTAGAATTTCTAAATTTGAGAAACCGAAGTTAGAGGTCCATTCCTGGCTAGATTATGCATGATCTGTACAGTTTCCTTTATATTTTGGTCAAGCTTGTTAAATTGTACCAAGTCAGAAAATATCCTTTGAAGGCACTCCAGCCTGAAGATCATAGAATGGAGCTTCAGCAGCTGTCTGGGGAAAGAGAGATAGGATCCATGTCTTCTCATGATATCTTAAGTGCTTTTCTTTTCTTCATAAATATTTACAAATGGTGAAGAGATATTGTAGTGAAGAGATATTGAAAAACAACAAACTTTGTTTTTTTAAAATTAAATTTTAGTTTTTCAATTAGCAAGCTTTCATTTTCTCTTCCTCCTACACTTCCTTTTCTTCCATTGAAAAAAGAAAAAAAAAAGAAAAGAAAAATAAAACTCTTGTAAGAAATATGCAGAGAGAAGCAAAACAGATTCCCTCATTGTCAATGTCCAAAAAATAAATGTCTCAATCTGCCCTCTGTGTCCATTATCTCTCTTTCAGGAAGAATTTAGCATGCTTCCTTATTAGTATTCCAGAATCATGATTAGTCCTTGCACTGAGTAGAATTCTTAAGTCACTCAGAGTTGTTTATCTTCATTTATTTATTTATTTTGCAAGGCAATTGGGGTTAAGTGACTTGCCTAGAGTCATGCAGCACAGAAAACACTGTGACAACTTTTCTTTTAATTAATCACTCCATTCTGTAAAATATGTTTATTCATACCTTTAAAGAAAGCATAAAATTAGGGCTAATTTCTATGTTCAAAGAAATTTTAAAGATTGGGGTTGTGTCTTTTATAATTTCAAGTCTGAATTAAAGTTTTTGAAGTCAATAATAACTTTTGCAACTCAAGACCTGAATTTGAATCCAGATTCTGCTCTGTCCTACTACTGTGACTTTGGATTGCTCATTTACCTCTGGGTCTCAATTTCTTCATCTGTGAAGAGAGGAGGTTGGATATTATAACTTTTCAGTTTTTCATCCGGTGATAACTTATGGGGATGTGAGAAAGGAGAATCTGATAACATTTAAGAGTCAACTAGAGTAGATGACTTTTAAATATTTAAATCCTAAAAAACTTGCTGGGAACTTTAGGTAAGTCTCCCCCCACCCTCCTTCCACTCCCTACCATTCTTTGGATTTCAGTTTTCTTAGTGTTTTGGACTAACTCTAAAATTCTTTGATACTATAATGTGTCATGTTCAGAAAAAACACATTAGAGCTAGAAGGAATGGTGAAGTCTTTTAGAAAGATCCACAGAGATGGCTCCTGTGAAGTGAACCCCTAGATTTTTATTTCAGATAGGACTTTGACAGTGTCTGGCTTATAACTAGAAGTCTGTTTTTTCCCCCTTTGGGATAGTTCTGAAAGTTTTGCTAACTGAAAGAGTGGGGGTGATGATGATGGGTGACTCCTGGGAACTCTGACCTTGATACAACAAAGCAAACAGCCCAGAGAGTCCTTGGTACCCACCCTCCTCCACAGCCTTCACCCTGATGTTATTCCTTTAACTTGTAGATGGCCTAGCTCTGGTTCCTTTCTTCTTATGTTTACTTTTGTTCAAGGATACCACCTCCTCTTCCTCCTCTCTCTGTTCCCTCCCTAACCCCAGCTTAAATAGAATGAAGCCAGAAATAGTTTGAAGATTGTTAGAGAAATCTGCTGTGTCTGGTCCTAAAAAGATCTATAATCTCGAAGTTGGGGGAACTCAAGGCCTCGATTTTGGATTAGAATATGTGAGAACCTACAGATTTAATTTCAGAGTTTCCAATATACAGGGTAGTATATCCCAATAAGGGTATATATTTCCTTGTTTGATTCCTTAGCCTTTATGTACTTAGCCTATTTTGATTTGCCTTATTTATATGTGTGCTTGCCTTTTCACTTCCACTATAGTGTGCTATCCTTGAGAATATGGTACTAAGTTTTGTATTAGTAGGTCATTTTTCATTTTTGTGAATCCTTACTGGCCTTACTTATAGTAGGTACTTAATACATATTTGCTGAATGGAACATTATTTGAGGTTATTCACTCTGTCTCTGCTATTTCCTTCTTTGTAAAATGGGGCTAAAAGTAGCTTTTCCTTTTTATCTCATTCTTCAATTCAACAAACATTTTCATGTAACTCTTATTTAATTTTACTTTTTAAAAATTAGCAAGCATTTTTTCTCTCCCTCCTACCTTTCCCCTTCTTCCACTAAAAACAGAAAAAGTCTTATAATAGATATGAATAGACAAGCAAAACAAATTCCCTAATCGACCATGTCGAAAAAATACATGTCTCATTTCACATCTTGAATCCATCATCTCTCTGGGTAGCATCTTTCCTCTTTAGTTCTCTGTAATCACAGTTGGTTATTGTACTGATCAGGGTTGTTTAGTTCCAAAGTTGTTTGTCTTTACAGTACTGTTCAACAAACACTTAAAAGCATCTATTATGTGTGGAGAGCATTGTGCTGAATGCTGGGGAGATCTAAAGCTTAGGTAAGACATAGTCCCTATTCTCACGAAACTTATAGTACACTTAGAGGGCTAATACATTATGTTACCTAAGAGCAATATGAGGTCTGAGAGAAGGTCATTACTTGCTGGAGAGGATCAAGGAAGAGGTCATGAAGGAGGTAGCATTGTAGTTGGGTCTTAATGAATGGTTAGGAGGAATTAGAGAGACAAAAGGGAATGAGGGGAAAAAAGAAGAAAAAGGGGGCATGGAGGGTGTCCCCAAGACAGAAAATGATGAGCAAAGACAGAGACCTGAGTGCAGGCAATGTTTTGGGAGTGTTTAAGAGCAGCTAGTTTGGTCGGAGCATAGAGTGTGTGGGAAGTGACATGAAATTAAACTGGGAAGAAAGGATAGTGTCAGATTATGAAGGAAGTCTCAGAGATAGATGTCCATAAGGATAAAAGGAGTTAACAAGCCACACTGATACTACTTGGATTTGATGAACTTCTCTATATCAATAGGAGAGCAATTTGATTTAATTTTACTAGATTCTGACTCTTCACTAAGAGACTCTCAAATTTCTTATCACAGATCCTAAAAATCTTAAACCTTTTGCTCAAAAACCAGTTCCTGTTATTTTCAGATTTTTATAAACTATAGTCCTCTTCCTAGGCTAGGCAGGTGACAGTTTATTGTTTTGATGAAAATTGTAGAGATAAGGACTATTTATCTATTATTTAGACTTCTCCATTTCTTTTGGTTTTGTTATTTGGGATCTGATTCAACTTTCTCTCTAAATGTCCTTGATCTTAGAGGACTGTCAGAGTGAAGTTAAGAGAAGTTCAGATTAGAATCACAGAATCTTAGGGCTGGAAGACACTTTTAGATTACTTTTGCATTGATCCCTCCCTTCACCATTTTGAAGTAGAATGTTTTCCTAATCTGCATTGTCAGGAAATTTGCAATTGACAATCTAGTCAGTTCAGTCGGTCATTTTTCCATCATGTCCGACTCTTCCTGACCCCTACCATGGCAAAGATACTAGGGTGGTTTGCCATTTCCTTCTCTAGCTCATTTTACAAATGAGGAAACTGAGGGTAGGGAATTAGGTGACTTGCCCAGAGTCACAGAGCTAGTCTGGGGCCAGATTTGAACTCAGGAAGATGAGTCTGGTCCAGCACTCATTTACTTTGCTACTTAGCTGCCCTGACACTCTGTAGTTAACTTCTTTAGAAACCTTGTCTTGATGTCAGAATAATATAGTGGAAAGAACATTGTCCCTGGAGTCAGAGGATCTGCCTTTGATCTATGTGACTTTCAGCAAGTTATATGTCCTCCTTGGGCCTGTTTTCTCATCTGGAAAATCAGGGTATTAGAAGAGATGGCCTCTGAATTTCCTTCCAGTTCCAAATCTGTGATTCTGTGTTTTTAATTGCTTATGATCTGGAGCCATGCAGCAGCGAGCACTAATCCAATTTTGATGTTTTGGGGTCCTGCAGAGTGTGTTGCACCATAACTTTGGCCACTTGACCATAGCCACTTAAGGGGATGCTGACTTTGGAGAGTAGTCCTGGCTAACATCCCAGGCCAGTTCTGGCTCCCCAGGAGCCTTATTGGGGATGTAGATCCCAATCAGGGTAGGTACAGAAGATTTAATGGGTTGGTATCTACTCTGGCTCAGTTCTTTGATAAGGAGAAATCCTGGGAAAGAATTTAGTTCCATGCTTTTCTAAATTAAGATTTCTCTATTCCATGAAGGTTTTTTGGTTGATTTGGTTAAAGGATTGTTTTCTTTTCCAGAATGTTTGAGCTTCGTTTACTATAGACGCTGACCTGACCAGCTAGGGTTAGTTTAAAAAAAAAGAAAGAAAGAAAGAAAAAGGAAAAAAAAATAGTAGCTTATGTTGTACATTGCTAAAAGATCTCCCCTTTGCTCCCAAAGGAAAGAAGTCTCATATACTGTAAATTTATAATAAAAATGAACCAGAACCAACCCACTTTTCCAAGGGAGCATTAGACTATTCTTTATAGCACTATGACTAAAGAACATCTAAAACAATAACAGTGTGACATTCATATAAGCCTTTAAAGTTTATAAAGAGCTTGACACACATTGCTCCTCTGATCCTCAGAACAACCTTATAAAGTAGATGATGTAGGTATTAAAATCCTCGTTTTATTTATTTATTTTTAGATCTCTTTTGTGATTCATGCCTAATGGTGGCATTGTTAGGTCAAAGGATATGCATGAATTTATAGCCCTTTGGTCATAGATCCTAACTTGATCATTTATCATTTGGGCCATGGCTCTTATTATTATTATTTTTAAATAAATTTGATTCAGTTCACTTTATGTTTGAGAAATGAGGCCTTATCAAAGAAATTTGCTTCAAAACTCTTTTTGCAATTACTATTGCTAACTATATTTCACCCCATTTATTCTAATCTTTCTCCCCTTTCACCCGGTCTCTCCTCAAAACTGTTTTGCTCCTGACTGCTCCCTCCCCCAATATGCCCTCTCTTTTATCACCCTCCCCTCCTCTCCTACTTTTCTGCAGGGTAAAATAGATTTCTATACCCATATTATTTCCTCTTTGAGTCATTTCTGATGAGAGTAAGGTTCACCCATTCACCTTCTCTTCCCCCTCTTCTCTACTGTAAAACCTTTTTCTTGCTTATTTGTATTACTCTCAATTTATAGATAAAGAAACTGAGTTTGAGAAAGTCTCTAAATGATTTATTCAGGAGATCATACACTTAATAGGTAGAGGAAATATTACTTGAGTCCAGGTCTTTATGACTATCTAGCATTCTATCCACCATGATGCCCCTCAATCTGTCCCAGGCTGGACCTCTGCCCCTTTGGTTTGATTTGGCAAGAAAGAGCATAGATGCTGCCAATTTATTTTTCCTGGTATGCCCTCCTGCTATTTTCTCTCTCTCAACCTACAATGCAGCTTTTCCTTTCCTGCAGATTTTACTTCTCACTGGACTTAAAACTGTAGTCTAGCTTCCTTTCTCTGGGATTGCTTATCTCTCTCTCACATACAGACACACAAACACAAAGTCTTCTTGGATTGTGGCCAAACCAGTTGGGAATGCATAATAGCTCAGATATGGGCTGGGGGGAGTCCTAGATGTCCTTGCATGCCTCAGTGAAGGTCTTTGTCTCCTCCCCACCTCTTTTACTAGCACTGAAAAGTTAGTCTCTTCAGAATCCCCTCAATAATTTTTTTTTTTGAGATGGAGACCTAAATTCTTTTCTTATCCTTTTTTTGGCTGGGTGCTATGCTGATTTCTTTGTAGAGAGAATGGTAATTGCTGAAACCTCTGAACATGGGGTGTATCTTTGATAAGGAGAAACCATGGGGAGAGGAGTTAGTCCCATGGCTTAAGTTAAGATATCAGTATTCCATGAATGCCTTTTGGTTAAAGGGTTGTTTTCTTTTCCAACTGTGTTTGAGCTCCCTATAGACTCTGACCTGTCCACCTAGGGACAATAAAAACATAAAAACAAAAGTAACTCATTTTGTACAGAGCCACCCCCAGCTCCATCTCTCCAGAAAAAAGCCTTTATATGAGTGGGTGGTTTGTGGGTGATGCTATCTGAGGAGATCCCAGTTTTAAACCTTAACCCAGATGTCCAGTGAATTTCAAAAACAAACAAATAGTAAAAACCACGTCCAACTCCCTTCCCATTATCGATCTTATGGTTTTGGTTTGGGGCCAGTTTTTATGCCCTTGTGGGCTTGGACGAGGGTTAGGCCATCATTAAAAGTAGCTCTTTTCCTGATGTCTCCAGTCAGACAGGGACTGCAGGGAAATCCTTGGAGATGTTTATAAACTCTTGGGAGATTTCCAACCCAGAGGTAGTAGGGCTTGACTGAATACTTCTGTTATTATCCTTCTGTAAATATCACAGTTCTTTGGGGGAATACAGCTAGACAGAATTTCCAAACCTCATTAGATTTCCTCATTGTTTACTATAATACAAATCATCAGGTGAAGCTTTTTTCTTTTTCCTTCCTTTCTCTTTCTCTTCATCTGCAAAGCAAGCTTTGCAAACTTCTATGAAACCAAGTCACTAAGCAGTGTTTCTAGGAGTGGCAGGCCAATCATGGTTAATTCTATCTCTATTTTCCATGATTTCCTGCCATGCTCCAGGGCGAAGCAGAAAACTCACCTTTCCTGGAAGGTTCTTAACTCATTCTCTCCTCTCTACCTTTGGCCCTATACCTGGAATACCTTCATCCCATTAATTCTCTACTCATCAAAATCCCACCTGTCCCTCAAATCCCAGCTGAAATATCTACTGTAAGAAGCCTTTGATGACATGTGAAGATTCTTTTTTTGAATTCTTGTGGCATTTATCACATTTTGTATTGGTTCATAGTTACTTGTTTATATGATTGGTTTTCCTTACCACATTTCCCTGTCACAAGAGCCATATCTTAGATGTCTTTTGTATCTCATCTAAAGTGTTTTACACATTCACATATGTATGTATATACATGTAACATATTATATGTATACTAACCAGAGTCCTCAAACCCACTCCAAAGGGAAGAAGATAAGGTCTCATATTAAATATCTTTATTCACATGTGCCCTGAGTTACATTAGAATTATTGCTTCAGCACAGACTTACCTACTTCCCCCTTATTCTGGGTTCTAAACACAGATACAGTATGTATTACATCTGAGGAGGACAAACACATCATAATAATTCATTGGAAGTCTTCAAGTAAAGACTGGATGAACTGTTTTTTTAAAGAGGTGTTTACAGTGCTTTCCAGTGGGTCGACACAGTAATAATATACACGAAACATCCCAAATTGGGAAAAATCCTCAGGTTATCCTCAAAACAATACTGACCGTCTTTTCTCTTTTGTTCTCTTTTGCTTTTTGTCTCCTTTTCACTTCTTGCTGCTGTAATACATTTCCACTTCAGCCTTAACTTCTTTTTTAAAAAAATTATTTTTTTTGAGGCAATTGTGACTTTTTCAAGGCACACAGCTAGTAAGTGGTAAGTGTCTGAGGCCACATTTGAACTCAAGTCCTCTTGACTCCAGGACTAGAACTCTATATACTGGACCATCTAAGTACTCTCCCTTTTCTTCGGCAGCTGGAAAGAGCTCTGGCTCCAGACTCAGTGAGCTCAAGTCCAATTTCTGATGCTTACTGCCTGTGTGACTTTGGGCAAATCACCTCTTCCACAAATTTTAGGGCCCAGCAACATTGTTGTTGCCATGGCACTCCTTGACTTTTTGCTGGCTATCCCCATGCCTGGAATATTCTTCCTCCTCATCCCTGCTTCCTGGCTTTCTTGGAGACTTTCCTTTAAGACTCACTCAAATGCCACTTCCTGCAAAGAGGCTCTTCCTGGCATCATTCTCTGTTTCCCTTCCCCCTTCTCCCTCTATCCATTCTCTCTGAGGCTTCTTCTGGTTTATCCTGTGTTTTTCTTGCATGTATGCAGTTGTGTACAAATCATCTTTCCTACATGAGCTCCTCGAGGTCAAGGACAACGCTTTTGCCTTTTTTTTAATATTCTCAGTATTTTGCACGATGCCTGACACATAGCAAGCACTTATTATAAATGCTAATTGGATTGACAACCTCTCTGGACCTCATTTTCTTCATTTGCAAAGTGAGGGAGTTGGACTAGATAGCCTGTGAGGTCCCTTCCAGGTCTGGATCTATGATCCTAAGATCTTATGACTCTTCTAGTTACCGAATTAATAATTAAATAGGTAATCAATAAATATTTGCTGAATGTATGAATTTAAAAAGCACATATGGTGAATAGCTTTTCAGGAGGAATAGGGGATAAGGTTATCATCAAATCACATAGACAGTTCAATCCTTTTAAAAGGGTTGCTTACTTCTAAAGGATCCTGGATAAATATTCATTTTCCTCATGGGTAGTCCAACTCTGGTTTGAGTCAATTAAAAAGACATTTATTAAGCTCCTATTGTGTGTAAGGTACTGTGCTAGTCACAAAGTGCAAACACAGGGGATGCAAAGACAGCAATGGAACTGTCTCTGCTTAAGGAAGTTAGCTCCCATAGGAAGTGGCACCTGAATTGAGCCTTGATTGAGGGACTGGGAAGGCAGAAGTACAGAGGGATTACATTTCAAGAATGGCAGGCAGCCTCTGCAAAGATATGGCAATCAGAGGTGGCACATTGAACTTGGGGGATAGCTACTAGGCTAAAGAGACTGCATCATAGAATAAGTAAACAAAGTCCTTAATAGGAAATAAAACTAGAAAAGTAGGTAAGAGCTAGCTTTATTATAGAGCTATACTCTGGATTATTTAGTGTAGAAGGTTTTAAATGTCAGGCTAAAGAATTTGTATTTTATCCTTGATGCAACTGGCGAACACTGAAGATTTTTGAGCAGGGTAGTGTTGGGTTTTAGAAATATTAATTTGTTAGCTATATAGAGGATTTATTAGGAAGAGGGTTATAAATATTGTAAAGTAGTTCTTTTTTTTTACATAGACATGGAATTTTAGACATGAATGGGATCTTGGGAGTCATTTTCTCCCGCTTCTTTAATACGTGAATAATCTGGAGTCCAGAAAAGTGATATGAGATAAGCTCACATAATAGTGACTTACATTTATATAATACTTTAAAATTTATAAATCAATTCACTTATATTACTTAAATTGAACATCACAGCAATCATGAGATAGGTACTACGCATCTAATTATCTTCATTTTTACAGATGAAGAAACTGAGTCTCAGAAAGGTCAAGTGACTTTTTCATAGTCATACACCCAAACAGAAGTATCACAAGTGGGGTTTGAATCAAAGTTTTCCCGACTTTAAGACTGACAGTGTATTTACTGCAGATATTAGTTAATAAAACAGTTAATGGAAGACTAAATTGCAACTATTGTATTCACCAGTTTACCCAGAGTTCTGGGGAGTGAAAGATGTTGGTTGTGTTTTCAGGATGGATGAGTAAAGCAATGATTTTAAAAAATCTTTTGTCAAATTGTAAAACATAACATTTTTTCTTTGATCTCATGACATCTTTTTCTTTACTCCTCAAAATACTATTCATCTTATATGTTAAATCAACAAATATTGTTGTCTGTAGAATGTATGCTTTGAAGGTATCCAGTCTAAGTCAATTATGGACTAAAGGATGACATGCTCACTTACAAATAATGGATTCCTATTGATGTTGTATTTGAAAGTTTATTCTGTTACTTAGAATGTTCCCTTGATGGGTTTGAATTCATTTTGTTCTGCATGATTATTTGCTCATTGATACCACACTGGGGATAATTGGTTGATCCATAGTCAGTTTCATAGCACATGGGCTATGCCCTTGGATTAGGATTTTTTAAGTGGGGAACTAGAGATACAAAGAGCATCAGAGCTAAGATGGCTAGAGAGAAGCTAGTCAGATACACATATCCCTGAAGGTAAGACTTCTCCAATGTACATAAGAGAAATATATGGATCCAGGAGAGGAGGGAGCCATGTAACTTCATATATGGCTACATGGATGTAGGAGTGGACTTGTGAGGAGTTACTTGGACAAGCTGTGAATTGCAGGAATTCAAACTTGCATCAGCAGAACAGTGGTGACAGAATGAGGAGAGTTTCTGGAAGAACAGAATTCTGGAACCAAGGCTCCCAGATAGGAAAAGAGAAGTTCCTTGTCTAAGCTCAGGAGGAGCCAGAGCTCAGGAATAAAAAAGGAGTAGAACCATGATATGAACAAACTTAGATCTTGTTCTTCACTGGTTCTGTGAGTTATATAAACTGTGAAAATCAGGGAAAAGGAATTTATTCTTGTGACCTTGAATACTTTCCCTTTGGGAAGACCTCAACCTTAGGCTATATAAGATATAGAGGACAGCATAGATTCCTGACAGAGGTAGGTTCCCCTCAGAGAGGATAAGAGTTGCTTTGACTATTCCTGAACTTAACTATGAGAGTTTTGTGTTTGGTAATTTCTGTCTGGTGAAATAAAGCTTTGTTAGCTTTAGGGTTTGTATTAAGACCTGAGTATATTTTTTAATTTTTAAAAGAGATGTGAGCCAAACATGATTAGACATGAGCCAAATCTTATGTTCTCCAGGGAAACCCTGGCTAGATGCAAAATAAATCTGCCTTTTTATTTTCTCAGAGTACATCAACTGTCTGGAAAAGGACACAATTTCTATTAAAAATTAGTAATAGAGTCAAAAATGATCTATTAAATCTATTAAAAAATTATCTATTAAAAATTAGTAATAGAGTCAAAGTTAGAATCCATATTTTCTCATTCCTAGACTAGGCTTTTCTTGATTACAGTGTCTATCATACCAATTTGAATGATCTCAAGTGATCTCACAGATTCCTCCCCTACCCCAATTTAATTCATTTCCTTTAATTTAGTTCTGGCATTCATGTACTCATTACCTCTCACTTGGACTACTGTAATCACCATTAACCCCCACCTGTATTCTCTCCCACTTCCAATCTGTCCTATCCAGCTGTCAGATGCATCTTCCTAGAGCACAGCTATGATGTCACTCCCTTATTAAAATTTTTTTTCAAATATTTCTCAATTGTCTACTAAATAAAGTCCAAATACCTCATTCTGACATTCAGAGTCCTCCATGATATGGTTTCATACTACCTATCATCTTTATTTCATGCTATACATCCCCACCCCCATATATATTCCTGCCAAACCAGACTACCCACTGTTTCCCAAACATAGCTTGAACTTTCACACATCTATACCTTTCCTCATATCATTCTCTATATCTGGAATCTTCTCTGTCCATTCCATCTCTATCTAACAAAATTCTTCTTGTTAACTTAAAGGCTACCTCTTCATGAAGCATTTTCTTTCCCCCTAATCAGAAGTGATCATACTGCCTCCTCTGAACTACTAAAGCAATGTGTTCTTAGACATGGTAGCATATAACATTCTGCCCAGAATTATAGTTATTTGTGCCCGTGACTCATTTCTCTTATATGACTCTAGAATTCTTGAAATAAAATCAAATCTTTTATATCCATAGTGCTCTACACATAACCTATGACCAAAAGAGTCTCATCTCTGGATCTACACTGAGTTCAATCTTGGCGATTCTATCACATAAATCAATCTCTTGGGCAGCTAGGTGGCGCAGTGGATAGAGCACCAGCCCTGAAGTCAGGAGGACCTGAGTTCAAATCTGGTCTCAGACACGTAACAGCTGTGTGACCCTGGGCAAGTCACTTAACCCCAATTGCCTCAGCAAAAAAAGCAAAAAAAAAAAAAAAAAATCAATCTCTTTGGTTAATGTCTCCATGCAGACATTCTCAGACATTTTCTCTGGCTGTCTTCCATGCTTGGAATGTGCTCCTTCTTCGTTTTCATCCTGGCTTCTTTTAGATCTCAAGGAAAACCTCTCTTGAATTCTTTGGTTTACAGTATTTTCTCTAATGGGACTTCACTTCATATGTTGATATTTCCTCAAATACCCTTGCTTCCTAGTATATCAACTTGAGCATCTATGATCTTCATCTTTATTCCTTTATAGCAACAAATAGTAAAGACCATGTCCTCCATCTCATCTTTACCTACAGTTTCCAGCCTCCCCTCCCCCACATGCATAATTCTGAAATTCCTATATCTGTTCAAAACCTCCTATGTTTCTATATATCTTTTTATCTAAGATTTATTCAATCTGTTTTCTATCCTTACCACACCCTCAAGTCACTATTCTAACTCACTTTCCCAGACTATCATCTTGCTTCTGTACTGACTCCTCCTTTTTCTTCCTTTCTTTCTTTTGTTCTTTCTTTCTTTCTTTCTTTTTTGCTGAGGCAATTGGGGTTAAGTGACTTGTCCAGGGTCACACAGCTAGGACAAGATTTGAACTCAGGCCCTTATGACTTCAGGGATGGTGCTCCATCCACTGTGCCACCTAGCTGCCCCAACTCCTCCTTTCTTATAGTTAACCAGTTCAATTTGAGAACCCTTGAGTCTCTTCTCTCCTTGTCT
The DNA here is from genome assembly GCA_023553655.1 of Myrmecobius fasciatus. Classification (NCBI taxonomy): domain Eukaryota; kingdom Metazoa; phylum Chordata; class Mammalia; order Dasyuromorphia; family Myrmecobiidae; genus Myrmecobius; species Myrmecobius fasciatus. Next base: position 15,296 of record JAJPUD010017525.1, read on the forward strand.
TAATACCCATCTCTTTCCAAACTTTAGCACTGGATTATTCACATACTCTGCCTTTTCTATTTCTACAAGGCATGCTACTGATGGAAGAAGTAATCCAACTCTTCTGATAAGATCTATCACAAATTTATTATGTAAACTCAATTGGATCTGCATTGCTGCACTCTAGCTCTTTTACTCTTCCATGATTATAGGATCAAAGATGTTTCCCTCTTTTCTCAATCTTTGATCTCTTTCTCTCTACTTTCTTCCTTGCTGTCCACAAATAATTCAAATTTCTTCCATTCTTAAAAAAATCCTCCTAGATCTTAGCATCTCTACTATCTTTCATCCTATATCTCTTTTCTCTCTTTCTCACCCAACCCCCTCAGAAAAAGCTTCCTTTATTTGTTCTCTCAATCTAACCCCTCTGGAGTCTGGCTTCTGATCTCATTACTTGACTGAAATTGCTTTATCCAAAGTTCCAGTGATCTTTTCTTTGCCAAATCCACTGGCTTCTTCTTTCATTCTTTATGTTTCTACAGCATTTTACACTGTTGATCATTTTATTTTTCCTGGATATTCTCTTCTGAATTTTTGACAATTGTTCACCCTTGACTCTTGTTCTGTCTGATCACTCTTTATCCCATTGGCTGCATTATAATCTATGTCATCTCTAGTAGCCATGGATATACGTGAAGGCTTTGTCCTGGATCTTTTTTTCATCTCTCTGTTTTCTAACTTATTGGCTAACATAGGTTCAATTATCATCTCTATGCAGATAACTCTGAGATCTATACTCTAACTACTTCCAGCCAATCATTTTTCTGAATTCTGATTCTATATCATCAACTATACATTGTACATTTTGAACTTGATTTTTTTTGTAGGCATCTCAAACTCAATAAGCATGATATAGTGATGAAAGTTCTGGACTTGGAGTCTAGAAGAGCTGGGATTCAAATCCTGAATTTGGCGCTTAATGGCTATTCATGTAGCCATGAGTAAGAAAAATTAAACTTAGCTTTCTTATCTGAGAAATGGACTTGAAGTAAATAGCCTTTTAAGGTTTCCTCTAGCTCTAAAATTTTGATCATTTGCATAAAACAAAATTTATTATCTTCTCTCCTCAAATCTACCACTGCTCTAGACTTCCTTATTCTTTTCTTCTTTTCAAGGCAATTGGGGTTAAATGACTTGCCCAGAATCATGCAGTGAGGAAATATTAAATGTCTGAGGCTGGATTTGAACTCAGATTCTCCTGATTCCAGGGCTGGTAGTCTATCCATTGCACCATCTAGCTGTCACCCTTCTTAATATTTTCAAAGGTATTGTCATCTTCCAGTCAGTCACTCAGGACTGCAACCTCAGTGTTATAATCCACTCTTACATGTCCCTCATAACATATAACCAATCAGTTGCCAAATCTTATAATTTTTATCTCCATAATTTCAATTACATTTGTTCCTGTTTCTCCACTTACACAGTTACCATTCTAATTCAAGTCTTCATCCTATTTGGTCTCTCTGCCAAATTCTGTCCCCCTTCAATCCATCTTCTACAAAGTAGCCAAAGTGATTTTCCTAAAAGCAGAGGTCTAATCATGTCACTTCTTTACTTAATAAATTCTAGTTTATCTGGCATTTAATAAAATTTGTCTTTTAAAATCTTCACAGCCTGGTTCTTCCTGCCAATCCTGTCTTCTTATGTATTATTATATTCCACAGTCCTGCCATACTGGCTATTTTCTGTTTCCCATACCTGATACTCCATCTTCTGTCTCTTTGCCTTTGTAGTCTGTCCCTCATACCTGGAATGTTCTACTCTTCACTTCTGACTTTTAGAATCCTTGCTTCCTTAGCTTAAGCTCCATCTTTTGTACAAAATCTTTTCTGATTTCTTTGTTTCCAACGTCCATCCTCTCAAAACCGTTATTATTTGCTACAGTCTCCTAAGAAAAGATAGCCCTTCTTGTAAACACTAATATCTCTATATGCTTTTCAATCCTTTCTACCTTGATTCTGTCCCCTTCCATCTCCTTAGAGAACCTGCTTCTTCAATAATCTTTTCTCGTTTAATTTTTTATCTATCTTTAATAAGTAGCTCTTTCCCTCCTGCTTACAGACATGTTCACATTTCCTTTAAGCAGCCATTCTATATCTCTTCTCTTTCACAGACAACTTTATTTAAAAAAGGCTGCTTATCTTTATCATCTCCACTTCATACTCTACAATTATTGTATTGCTATCTATGTCAGTTAGTAATTCAGTTAAGTTTTCCCTTATAAATTTCGATATTATGTCATTTGAGGTTTATATCTTTAGTATTGATATTGTTTCATTGTTTATGATACCTTTAGGCAAAGTGTAGTTTCCCTGTTTATCATTTTTGACATTCTGAATTTTGATGCATAATAAATTTTGTTCCAACTTTTAATTTTCATCTTGCAAATGTCTTTTTCAAATGTGTTTCCTTTATACATGAAATTACTGGGTTTTATTTAAAAAATCTCTTCTTCCACTTTTTAGTTTGTTGAATTATTGAGTCTATTTATATTTAAAGTTATGATTGTCAGGTTATATTTCATCCATTTATTTCTTTTGTACTGATGTTTTATCTCCTCTCTGATTATTTTATTTTGCATTACTTTTGTACTAACCTATTCTTATAGGCTTTCCCCTTATCTCTGATTCTGCTTCATAGCTCTATCCCAAGTTCCTTGACTTTCTTTTTTCTTTTTTCTATTTTTCTTCCTCATTTGATCCCTGTTTTTTCCCACCTCAACTAAACTTGTTGCTCAAAATTTTCAAAATATTAATTCTTAAAGACTTTTAAGTTTAAGTAACATTCTTTTGCTATGCCTTTTCCCAAGATGTTTTCTTTTGCTTTGTCTTTTTCCTTATTTCTCTTCCCTTTAAGTCTATTCTCAATTCTATTCTCTACTTTATTGGTATCCCTTTCTTTATTTCTTATTTATTCTCTTTGTGTTCTTCATGAAAGCAGAGTTTCTGGAACACCAAATATAAACTTTATTTTCTATCACATTTCTATGAAATTGCATTTGTAGATCTTACTCTGTCTTGTCTTCCTCTTTGTTGTGCTTTTAGAGATTCTAATTTATGAAGGAATCAATATTGAATGGAAACCGTGTTGGGTGGTGGGAGTAATTTTATGTCCTGAATCTTGAGTTTAGGTTCTGCTTCCAGCATTATAATGATTACTACTTTGGTGTTCAGATTATCTTGGATTCTATGTCACTCCCAATACATTGAGTACTAGCTGCTCTTAGGGATTCAAATGCTCTTTTTTTCTTGGATTGGGATGGAATCCTGGGAGATACAATCCTTTCTTGGTGAAATTGGTCTATCCAGATGAAACCTATTATAAAGATCCTGTTTCTTACACCAAAGATATACTCAAGACACTCTACACAATAATATACCTTTCCCCAACTGTTTTGTAATGGAAAGAAAACTGTATTAGAAGCCAGAGAATATGAGTTTAAGATAGGAATTTTTTGCTTAAAAATCATGTCACAAACTCTCTGGGACTCAGTTTCCTTACTTGTAAAGGGAAAAAGTTGTACCATTAGCTCTATTAAAGTCTCTTTCGGCTCAAGTGTTCTGTGATTCTCCAAAACATCACCTAAATAGATGATTTTTGTTGTTTTACTGTTCTGAAAAATACCATCAATTTCTGGGCTATCTCCCTGGATAATTCGTTTGCTTAGCATAACTGGGGATATATATTTTGCCACTCATTTATTTTTACTTGATCATACTATCATAATCAAGTAAAAAAGTAGTAATATATATGTATAAATAAAATATATGGTAATATATATTTTATAGACACACACATATATAGGTATATATAGACACATATATTCATACATACACATATATGTATGGTAATGGTTTTGCAAACACTGCTGAGCTTATGTGGTCTCTGATTGACCTTAACAGAGAACTTGGACTCAGCAGGGAAATGCTACATGTACCAATAAGGTCTAAAGTAAAGGGAGGAGAAAGGAAGAGATAATCATTTATGTAGTATATATTAGGCACTGTACTAAGCACTTTATATATATATATGTATAATTTTATTTTATTTTCTTACTAATTCTTGCAATAGCCTTGTGAGGCAGGTGATATTATTAGCTCCATTTTACACTGAGGGAACTTAGGCAGACAAAGGTTAAGTGACTTGCTCAGGATGACAGAGTTAGTGAGATTGGATTTGAACTCATTTACCTGATTCCATGCCAAAACTCTCTATTTACTGTGCCACCTAAATGCCAAATAAATAGTAGAAGGTAAAACTTATTTCTCTTTCTCTGCCTTTCTTTTAAATTATAAAGATAGAGGAAGGAGCCAGAATTCTCTTTCAATAAACTCATGAATTTACTTGCTTTGGAGGGTCTTTCATTTTATTTAGCTGAATCACCATCACCTTGGAGTTTCATCTCTTTCAGTTCAAAACATTTATTGTATACTTACTTTATACAAAGCTCTATGCTAGCATCTAGAGATACAAAGATAAAATGAAAAATAGGTCCTGACCTCAAAGACCTTATATTCTAGTTGAGGGAGGAAAAAGAAAAAGACGAAGAAGGAGGAAGAAGGAAGATTTATAAAATGCTTGTATAAGCATAGAGGACTCAGATAAGTAAGAAGGTTAACAAAAAATGTCAAATTGTATAAAAAAAGCAAATTCATTGTCAGGAATCTCGGCACTAATAAATTAATATTCCATTATCTATCAATTTACAACTTTCAATTTATTGCCTTAGAATTTTGAGTGGGTCTATGTCCCCCAGTCATAAAGTTTGCTTTAAAATAATTTGCTTTTAATTAACTAGGTTAATTTTTTCATTATATGTATCTCTACTCAAAAACCTTCAATAGCTCCCTATAGCCTATTTAATAATGTGTAATCTCCTGAAAAATGAAAATAAAGCATATGCTTAATAATTTGAGTAGAACGAGAACATTAACAACTAAGGATATCAAAAAAGTCTTCCTGTAGCCATATAAGCCCTAAAATATTCTGAGATAAGGATTCTAAGAGATAGAAGTGAAGAGGAAATAAGCTGTAGAACTTCACCAGCCCTTGTCCCATATCCTCCCATTAGAATTATAGATCTGATTCCATCACCCCTTTTTCTTATCTCTTCATCCATCCCATACTTCAGCCACTCACATTTCACAGGTATGGCAGTTGCAGGAATTTGTAACTGTGCCATCCAGTGTTGTCAGAATACTCACCAGCTGGAAGGGATCCTTGAATGAAATGCTCCCTTTCCCAGGCAAAGAGTACAGCCTATGCAAAAGCCTGGAGGTGGGAGATGAAATGCCAGGTTTAGGAGAATAGCAAATAAGCCAATTTGGCTGGAAAAGTAGTACATGAAGGGCAATATTATGAAATAAAGTTGAAAAAAAGTAGACTGGAGGCAGATAATAAATACTAGTCCCCTTTGATCCAAGAATGCTGAAACTCAACTCTGGTGGCAATAATTTTATGGGAAGCTTTTTTTTTGAGTGGTTCTTCTTGCCTCCATTCTCCTTCCTTGGCTTGCCAAGAATGATGACTCCAAGCCTTTCTCCAAACTGAAAATACCATCCCAGCTTGCTGGCTCTGCCAGAATATGCTTCGCACATTATCAGGTTTAGCTTCCATAGTTGCTATCACTTAGGAGGCCCAAGACCCACATAGATTTCATTCCAGAATCTGTTCCAGCTGGTGACTCTTCTGACAACACTGGGTGGCCCAGTTACAAATTTGTGGCACCTGCCGTGCCTTTGAAATGTGAGTGGCTGAAGTATGGAATGGATGAGGAGAAGAGAAAGATGGAGGATGGGATCAAATCAATAATCCTAGTGGGAAGATGCAAAACATGAACTGGTGAAGTTCCTGTAGCTTATTCTTTGAGTCTGTTATGGTAGTAAATCATTATGGTAATAACAATCCTACTGGGCTAGTACTCCAACTTGTTCTCACCTTCCTGGGTTGAGTCTCCAGAAAGTTTTTTTTTACTTTTAATATTCAACACATAGCTCATGAACCCTCACCATTATCACTCATTTGGTAGACTCAGTTACTTTAAGCAAAGGCATAGCAAGGGCAGTGATTTAAAAAAACATCTTCCTCATCAACCTGGGCCACATTCTTCTACCAATATTCTTTCCACTAGTTGGAATAGTAGGGAATACACGTAGGGAATACATATGACCACAGAAACTCACAACTGCAGTGCCTCAATGATCTCTTGTTCTTTGGAGATTCCTTGAACAGTGTCTTTGGGTTGCTCCAACTCTAGGCTGGACTTGTTCCTCCCAGGTCATAGCTTCTCTTTGGGATGGGTCATGGACTTGTTCCTCAGTGGGTGTTTGTATTCTCCATCACCTTCAGCTTTGGACTCAGGTGCAATCTTTAGCTGAATTACAATTGTGCTCTTTCATAAAGAAAAGCCTAGAACTAATAGAAGTCTGTTCTGCTATCTCAGAAGGCTTTGAGTCTCACCACTTCCAAGGCAGGAGGTAAAAGAGCAGTCAGCCCAGTACTCACTAGCCTTTCTTTTCAATATTTCCCCATTCAGGGTTCAGTTCCTTTGGATAGAGACCTCACTTTAATTTATAGTGACCATTTAGTATTGTTCCCTGATCTTCATCTCTGCAGCTTGGGCCATAACCAGATAAATCACCATCTGTCCAGTGATCACTAAATGATTCTAGCATTTGGGGTTCCTTAGTTTCTGTTTGTTTTTTTTTTCACTCTAAGTTTCTTCTATTGGAGAATGAGTGTGAATGAGTGATTGGGGGAAATGATTTCAAGACAATTTATGCCATGGGGCAAATTAATTACATCAGTTGGTCTTTACATATGCAAATGTATTAATTGAGCCTGTGAAATTTTGAGTGGCTGAAGCAGTATAGAATGGATGAGAAGGAAGGAAGGAGTAGGATGCCCTACTCACATTTGAAAGAGGTTCATCCTTGACTGGGTACAAATGCATTCTGAGTGAAATACACCCTTATGTCTTATTGCCTGTGTCATTTTCCCTTTATGATCTACAAATGTTCTGAAGTATGAAATGCGTAGACCTTTGGAGCAGAAAGAACAATGAATTTGGAACTAGGAATTTTTTGAATTCAAATCCCAGCTGATCCCTTTATTATCTTAGTAATCTTAGGGAAGCTATTTAATCTTTCTGAGTTTCATTTTTTTCTGTATTCTATAAAATGGGAAGTAAGTACACTTGTATTGCTTGCCTCATATTGTGATTATGATGATTGAATGAGATTGTGTATATAAAGTGTTTGTTGCTGTAAAGTGATATATAAGTATTAGCAAGGGGCAGATCAGTGACTCAATGGATAGAGCACCATGCTTGGAGTCAGGAAGATCTGAGTTCAATTCTGCCTTCAGACACTAGTTGTGTGAACCAGGGCAAGTCACTTAACTCCTGTTTGCCTCAGTTCCTCCTCTGCAAAATGAGGACGAACCTGGGAAAATGGAAAATCACTCTGGTACCTTTGTAAAAAAAAACCCTATAAACAAGAAAGTACATGGGGCTACATAGAGTTGGACATGGCTTTACAACCCCAAAATGCTAGCTATTATACAGTGATTAGTTTTTCTCCACGAAATTAAACAAATTAATTAAGCAAAGATTTCCTAAGTGCCTACTATGTGTCAGGAACTAAGACTGATCTGACTAGGCAGGCTGGGCTCACTTGGCTTGTCTCCATTGTTGACTTATTTGTTTGGGCCTGATCTGCATGAACAACACTTCATTTCCCTGGTTGCCTAATTTTGGGCCTGATCTGCATGAACAACACTTCATTTCCCTGGTTGCCTAATGGAAGGCTATCTGCTTGTTGGAGAAGAAAGGTACTGACCTTAGCTTGTGAAATGTTTATTGATTCTGGCTACTCAAACATGTTATGAATATTTCTATTTACATAGAATAAAATAAATATAGAATAGAATAAATTCTATTATTTTCTTCCTTGAGCTTGTGCTAAAGGGAAGTAAAAGGTGAGGGTTCTCTGGAACAGAATACATGCAGAACTGATTCTTCTAATAACTGCATACTGTATCAAGTTGAGAATTGACATGATGAGTCAAGAAGAAAAGACAAGAAGTAAAATGTTAAAATGGAGATCCAACCTAATAGAACAATGCTCCCTCTTTCCCTGAATGTTGGGTCTGTTAGGGTGCCTTCATGATATCATGTATGATTTTTTCTTTTTAAATATTTACTCAAACAAGAACAATGGTTGATATTAAAAGCTATTTAATTAAATTATTTAATTTAGCTTTTTAAATATTTGACATTTTTCATAATTAATTTCCTCTCATGTAACTTTTTGAGTGACTTTCAGTGGCTTTTAAAGAGAGCTTATAATGTCTTTTGCTTAACTAGAAGAGTATTTATGCCATTGCTACAAAACAAAGATTAACCATTTTGGCTTTGCAAAGTTGGAAATCATCTTATTAGTATCATTAATACATCATTAGAATCAACAAACTCTTCTAAATCATTAAAGAAATCTGCATGAAGTACCCTTTAACTGTCTACCAAATCCATTAAAAGTTCCATGCTGCACCAGCCCTGAAGTCAGGAGGACCTGAGTTCAAATCTGAGCTCAGACACTTAACATGTCCTAGCTGTGTGACCCTGGGCAAGTCACTTAACCCCAATTGCTTCAGCAAAAAAAAAAAAAAAGTTCCATGCTGCCTTTTACCTCATCCAGATCCAGATAGGGTCTATATCCTATATCTTTGTCTATAACTAACCTCACTCTTGACTACCCATTTCAATCTGGGCTGTATGACCTACTTTTTTCAGAACATCCCATCCCCTCTTTGAGTCTGCTGTTATAATTTTTAGACACTTCAGCTTTTTCTTAGTTTCAAAAGGGATGGGTGGTTCATATTAGGGACTCATCATTTTAAAATTCCTACTCTGGGAATGTAAAATTTTTTTTTCTTTGAGAAAAGGGTGGCATCTTAAAAAGGTACTCTAGACCAGATATACTCAATCACTTGAAAGATTTCCAATCTAAATGTAAGCCTCTGTTCTGTTGCTTCCCTATATTTTCTTACCCTATTTCCCATGCCATCTGTTCTTCATATTCATTTGGAAAACAAACACTTATTAAGTATGATTTACTCTGTGCAAGACACTGTACTAGGCACTGAACTTAAAAAAGATGAAATACAGATGAAAATTCCTGTTTTTAAGGAGTTTATGGTTAAATACTCCAAATTTGGGAGTCAGGACTCTTGAAAAGAAACTTTCTCATTGGGGTGTGACTTAATAGAGAGATGTTCTCTTCCCTCCCCCACTTCTTTCTATTAATTAAGCATATGAATACTCATCTAGGCTATTCCTGAAAAGTCATCTTTTATTTTTACTCATTTTAGTTTTTTTACTTGATCATTCTGTAAACCTCTCTTTTCCTAACAAGACAACCATTATTTTCTGTTCCTATTTCCTTTTCAGCTTTTGATTCTTACACTCAAGTCTTTGCCCCAACTTCTGCCTTTAACACTAGTAGACAGTGAGTAGAGAGGAATCTGAAGTTACTTTGGCCTACAGTAGAGAGAGTTAGTAGTCTGGATCTGAATCCTTTCTCTAAAATTTACTAGGCTAGTGACTACAGATAAATCTCTTAGTCTCTCTGAAACTTATTTTGCTTATCTGGAAAATGGGGATATAATTATTACTGATCTCTCAACCTTAAATGAAATAATCTATATATAGTACCTCACTCATGTGGGTTTGGAAGTCTCCTGAAGGATATTCCTATCATGTTATATACTACATACATGTAGGGAGATAACTTTCCTGATTGCCTGAGAGACTGCTAATAGAGAATTGGAAAAGACAAGAGAGATGGGGAGACAGAAGGAAAGGCACAGATTTTGAATGACAAATGGGAGGAACTTTCCTTTGAGCCACAGGCTTATAGGGGGAAGAGTGGGCATTTCATTGTGTCCCTTCATTGCTAGCATCTGCAGATGCTAGAAGACTGTTAAGAGTAGACTTCTTGGGGGATATCGTGCTCTCCTCAGTTGAGATTAGATTTCCTCTTCCAATAGAGTTGCAGATCCTTTTCCTCCACCCCTGACTCTTGTATATTTTATCACTTAAATTAATTTGTATGACTTCCTTGATTACTATTTTGCTACTCTCTTATTATTTTGCTATGATCTTTGATAAATATATTTGTTTGCTATTTCTGATTTTCTTTTGTATAATAAATATTTGGTGATGGGAAACTCATGCTGGTGGAAAGTAAACTATTATCACTCCATGTCTAGAGTAGGATTACTCCATCTCTCTCTCCTGGAATGAACAAGAAAAATGGATTCTATCCTGAACCCCCAAAAGAAAACCATAACCCTAGACTGCAAAAATCTGATGTGTAATAGCATTCTAGTTTAATATTGCTCTTAAAGACAAAAAAAGCGAAGGAGTGATTATTCAGTCATGACTGTTCTTTACTCTCTATAAAAATGGAACTCCAGTTTCCTTGAAATTTATACATTTATAAAGTGGTTTGCTCCTATGGGTGGCGAGAAGATCTACCATCATTGAGAATGTCCTCCCCACCTGTCTTTTCTTGGCTTCCTTTCCTGGTTATGTTGTTGTTCATTTATTTCACTCATGTCCAACTCTTCATGACCCCATTTGGAATCTCCTTTGCAAGTATACTGATTTGCCAATTCCTTATCATTTTATAGATGAGGAACTGAGAGAAATAAGGGTAAGTAACTTATTGAGGGTCATACAGCTATTAAATGTCTGAGGCTTTATTTGAACTCAGGAAGATGAGTCTTCCTGATTCCAAACCCAATACTTTATCCACTGTAAGCTTCCTTGGCTATGACTATCCCAACCAAGTCCAAGCTGCTTGATTGTTCTTCTAAAGATTTTTAACAAGAGAAAAAAATGATATCTGAGGTCCCTCTATTTTCAATAGCCTGCCTCCTTTCCTCCTCTTCTACTGATGACTCCTTGCTTCTCTGCCCCTCCCCATTCTACTTCTCCATACTCCCAAAATACAAAATGAGATGCAGAGTCTTTCTCATATTCAACCAAAGCTCCATCTTGCCTTCTTTCACTTGTGTCTTCCTGTAAGCACAGTTCTAATAACATCAAACTTGGCTTGATCCTCATAAAATCATACAGTGTTAGAGTTGTTTGGAACTATATAAAGGTAAATGATTTGCTCAGGATTTCACAGTAGTTTATGGCAGAGTCTGGTGGTTTGTGCATGATTTTAGAACTCAAGCAATAAAAATAATTTTCAGCCTTCCCCTGAACCCCCAATCCTCTCCAAAATTAGGAGTCATGAATATGAAATTGAATATCTCACTAATTCCACATAAGCTTTCTTAACTCAGACTATTTCTGCATCTGTCAGTGTTTTGAGTCTATTCTCTTCCTTATGACCCTTGGTCATAGTAAGTCTGAATAGGTCTAATTTTTTGAATGACCAGTTGAACCTCCAACAAACCAATGGGGATTAATTAAAGGTATTTAGTTTGATATTCTAGGAATTTACCTTTTCTGAAAAGTAAATACATGGTAATCTCTTTTCATAACCTATTTTTATTCAGTGTAAAGTTAATTTGGAACACTCCTCATATTGAAATGTAAAATTCACTTCAACAGTAACATTTTGCAGACTTCCTATTGAGTTAGCTTCTTGCATACTCACGCCAGCCCTCTACCTGTCCTTGAAAGCAGTCTCTTGAAGAAATGCAGTAGAGATAGGTTAGGCTTGGTTGGTAAGGCAATTACTGTCATCTCTTCTGGTATAGGGTGGTCAGAAATATAAATGGAAGTAGAGTGATTTAATGAAAAGAATGCTGGATTTTGAGTCAGAGTATCTCAATTTGAACTCTGGTTATGCTTCTTACTGTCTGTGTGGCAATGAGAAAATTTCATCACTTCCCTCTAACTTAATGTCCTCAATTAAAAATGGTTTTTGAACAAATTGTGATCCTCTTATCATTCTTTTGTATTTCATGTTCTGCAGATTATTGCACATATATTTCATAGATCTAGAATGCATATAGTTCTTATTAAAAATCTCCCATAAGGGACCTTTGTGGCCATTCAGCAAAACTTGTAGTTGGAAAAAAAAGGATTCCCTCTAAGACATTCTTGATAAAGAGAAATAAGCTTTTGCTTGAAGACCTTCAGTGAAAGAAAACTCAGGTGGTGCAAATTTAAATCTTGGATTTAAATTCATGAAGACCTGAGTTCAAAATCCATTGGAAGATAATCATTAACAGAATAACTCTGGGTAATGATTTAACTTGCCTTAGCTTCTTCATCCATAAAATGGGAATAATAACACCACCTAGGATTTTTATGAGGAGAAATGAGGTTAATATGCATAAACTTTGTAAAAGTCAATTATTGCTATTACTGTTATTAACTCCTAATGAAACCTATTCTACTTAGATGTTGCTCAAGTCAATAAGGAGTTTTTCTCCCCTATATTTGCTTCTTTGTAACTTTGACCCAAAGCCCTCTGACCTGTACTAGATATGAGATGTCATCCTTGCCCACATTTATATTCTATCAGACACAAAACAATTAGAGGAGAATTCATTGTTCACCTATGCAGAACTGGCTATAAGCATAATAGGAATTAAGACCAAAGAGATGTTCTTGGAATCTGGAGTAGTCGAAGAAAGTTTTATTGAGAAGTGTGACTTGAGCTAAACTTCAAAGGATGGCAGGAATTGTATAAGAAAAGCAAGGGACAGAGAACTTTTTGATCAGGGAAAACAGCATGAGCATGAATTTTTTTTTTGGTATTTTCAAAGTATAGTGAAGAAACATACTTGAATAAAATAGATGCCTCAGTTAAGAAAGAGTGCAAAATAAGATTAGATAGGGCCTTGAAAACCTGGCAGAGAAATCTGAAGTTTTTATACTAGAATAGGGAGCCACTTTGGATTTTTTTAAAAAAAAGTTTTATTTGTGGCTTTTATTTCCTACTGCTCATCCCTGGCCTCCTTTTAGATTGAACTATCCTTAATGACAAATAAAAACAATTAGATAAAAATATTTGATACAGAATCCATGTCTGATGCAGCCATTTTCATGTTTCAGAACTGAGGAATGATTTGACTGCAGTGGTTGAGGAAGATTAGTTTGGTAGAGGCATAGAAGGTGGATGGAAAGGGTAACTACTAGAAGCAGGGACCCTAATTAAAGAAACTTTTGTGGTACTTTAGAGGTGAAGTACTGACAACTGAGATTAGGGTAATTCTAGTAGACATGGAGAGTAAGGAGTGAATTTGAGAGAGATTTATAATTACAAAATGATAAGCAAAAAATAAAATAAATATTTAGAGAGATCATGCATAAAACTAGAAAATCTAAATTATTTGTAATTTCCTAAAAATGCATAAAGGAACAAAATGACAAAAATGTTCTATTTGTTACCATCTCCTTTTCTTATCTTTGTTTTTTCATCTATATTTTTTCCCACTGAATTTTGTCATCATTATTGAGTATATTTCTTGTCACAATTCCTTTTTTCCTCATCTTTTTAGTATTAACCAGAAATCTGGATACAAGTTTTTATTCTACTATTGCCATTTATATTTAATATCTGATAGACTATTGTACTGGTGGATTAAATGAGTGTTTCTAATTTAATTAAAATATTGGAATGTAACCTCATTTTCTGTAGATTTGCAGAAAGTAATTTAAGCATAATTCCAGTAGCAAACAGAAGTATGGTATGGCTCTCATCCTGTGTACAGGTGGCTATGATTTCTTCTTGGAGGTATTAACATTTTGAAAGTTTTTTATTCCACATGGTTTGGAGATTATACATATTTATTATGTTGACACCAATTAAAATTTTTTTAATTTAAAAAATGAACTAATATTGGGTCCTAGTAAGGATGAGGATGATGTATCTCATCCTTACCTTCTTCAATGGATAAGGGGAAGGGAAGGAAATAAGCATTTATGTAGTACCTATTATGTGCCAGGCATTGTATTAAGCACGTAAAAAAATACTATTTCATTTGGTTCCCACAATAACCTTGGCAAGTAGATGCTATTATTATTCCCATTTTTCAGTTGATGGTAACTGAAGCAGAGAGAGATTAAGTAACTTGCCCAGACTTAGACAGCTATTATGTGTTTGAATTAGGATTTGAATTCAGGACTTCCTGATGTGGTACAGTTCAGAGATCACTGAGCTTCAAGTCAGGAAGATTCATTTCTGTGAGTTCAAATCTGGTCTTAGATACTTACTGTAAGACTCTGGACATCAACTCTTAATTACCTCAGTTTTTCATCTGTAAAATAAGCTGGAGAAGGAAATGGCAAACCACTCTGGTATCTTTGCCAAGGAAACCTCAAATGTGGCTATGAAAAGTTGGATGTGACTGAACAACAATCACAACTTTCTGATTCTAGGCTCAGTGCTCTAATCACTGTGTCTCCAGCTGCCTATGGATTAAGAAAAAAAGGCTTTTGGACAAATTTTGATCTTGCTATTCTTTTATATGTTCTTCAGGCTATTGCACTGCCAGGTGGTGCAGTAGATTGAGAAGTGGGTCTGAAATCAAGAAGACCTGAATTTAAATCCAACCTCAGACACTCACAAACTGTGACTCTGGACAAGTCAACTTCCATTTGTCATAATCCACCAGAGTAGGAAATGGCAAACCAATCTGGTAATTTTGCCAAGAAAACCCCATAAGGGGTCATAAAGAGTAGGACATGAATGAAAAAATGACTGAACAACAACATAGAAGTCATAGAATTAGACCTAGCAAAAGAAACGAGCATTGAAAAAGATCAGAAAATGTGGACAAAAACTTTGATAGGAATAGGCATTGAGATGTGAGTAAAATTAGAAAAATGTGGCAATGTTGTGAAGGACAGGCAGTGTGTCTTAGTAGAAACAGAGTTGTAATTCCAGCTTTAACATTTACTAGCTGAGTGATCATGAGTAAATTATTTCAACTCTCTTCATTATCTGTAAAATAGGGATAATAATATTTATACTACCAATCTCATAAGGGCATTGTTAGAAAAGCACAATGTAAACTTTAAAGCTCTCCATAAATGAGTTTTTATCATGTGTCACCGAACTCAAAGGACATTAATAGATACAATGGGTTTCAAAGAGTAGGTCAATGTCAAATATTGGTCATGGATATCCAGCTGGGTCACTAAGGGAAAGTCATTTCATCTCTGTCAGTTTCTTCAATATTAAAACTGGAATAATGATAGCACCTGTTTTAGGGTTGTTGGGAGGATAAAATAAGATACTGTTTTTAAAGCCCTGAGCATGGTGCCTGGCATATAATGGGTATTTACAAATGTTTGTTTCTTTCCTTTCTTTCTTCACGGGGCGGGGGGGGGAAATGACAGAATTTAGAAAATGCAGTCATTGATAGAGGCTCTGGACTTGGAGTCAGGAAGAACTGAGTTTAAATTTTATCTTAGATATTAGATATGTGAATCTGGGCAAGTCATTTAACTTCTTTCGATCTCATTTTCCTTATCTGTAAAATGAGGGGGTCAGACTCATAGATCCCCTTACCTCTTACTCCTCCATGAAATCAATGATCCTATAGTGCTTTAGGACTTGGCACGAAGGGAGTCACTAATCTCAGACAACAGTTGACCAATAAGGTCAGAGGAGAATGAATAATTAAAAAGTAGAGGCAGATCAGTGAATAAAAGGAGAGAAGGTTTGGTGTAAACAGGTCAGAGCC
>JAJPUD010017526.1:0-31048 GCA_023553655.1 Myrmecobius fasciatus
GGAGGGACGGCAAACTTTGTCCTCTCTGGAACTTGCTTGGCGTGTCTGGGCGCGGGGGACAGCTCCCGGGGGAGACGTGCTGCAGTGTCTGGAGGGAGGGGGCGAGGGAGGCTGGGCTGGGGTCGGCCCCCAGCGGGACGAGCCTCGGGACTGCCGGGAGGAAGGCACCCCGCCGCGCACGGGAACCCCCGGGGAGCGGCGACTCGGCTCCGGGGGTTACCCAGCTGCAAAGAGGACGGCATGTGTGTACATATGCATACACACATCTGTACGTACGCACCCACTTTGGGTCCATCCGTCATCCATCCATCTACCTATTTACCTACCATTCTATTCATCTATCATCTATCTATCCACCGACCGTCCGCCCCAGCTGGGTTTTTAAATAAAAAGTGCCAGAGAGCAGCCTGGCCTTAGGAGTCAGTGGGTGTCCCCGTCAGCACTGGCCCCTGACCAACTTTTCTGTTTAGGGCTGGAGTGGACGGGGAGGAGGACCCATGTAGCCTTCCTTTCTGGAAAGAGAGCCCCTGGACACCTCAAACCATTAGTAGTGCCCGCTGAAGGAAGCTAGGGAAGGAGCAATCTGACAGGGGATTCTCAGACTGCTCATCCCCAGGTCTGTCGCAGGGCAGATGAGCTAATAGATGCTAAGTGCTCTAAGAAGCTCAAGTACTCCACAAGTGCAGAGCCGGAGATTTGCTGCTGGTGTTCTTTGTACCCTGACTTCGAGGCCATCCCGCCCCCGTTCTTGGGTAAACCAAACCTCAGACCGAAATTTTACATTTGCTGTAATAATAGAGCGCTGAGTTAAAGCTCTGGGGTAAAATCAGAGCCCCCCTTTTTTTTAATAGTTCAGTCTGTACCTCTTTTAACCCCCCTAGTTAAGTGTATCTGATAAATGTCTGCTCAGAGAATCACTTTATTTTTCCAAAAAAGTTCCCTACCAGTATCCTTAAAAAGTCCCTGGAATATGTTCTCTCTTTTAAGATTGTGCAAAGTTACAAGAGTGATGGATGCATTTTGAACTGTTAAGTGTCTGGTGCATGTGGTGTTAAAGTAAACCCAGACCTCTATGGGATTGTGTCATGCTGCCAGTGCCCCTGTGATGGGGATGCTGCCTGATCCTGAACTCCTCTGGGCTTTCCCTCAAGTGGGTCTTATCCTCAAAGGTGGAAGTAGCATCACTGGGGGACAGTAAGGCTCCCGCTAAACTGGAATGAAGACTACCCTTAAGTTTAAGATACTTGCTAAGAAAGCACGGTTTCTGTCCTTTTCTTCAGTGATTGTGTAAATGATGGTTTTGTAACAACTTAAATTGGAGCTGAAACATATTCTTCAGATTTCCTTTTTCTTTGTGGACATGCTGTTGACTGTTAGAGATTTTTTTCGTCCTTTCTATTTTCTGAAAAATGAATTTGTTAAGTGGAGGATAACACTTGAAGAGTGTCTGTGGGGCAAAGACAAGCGACCTCTCAGACAGGAGACAGATTATTTTAAGTATGCCTGAGATTTAAATTGAACCTTTCCAAGGAGACATCCTAATTGTGGACACTAGATGGCACTGTGTATTGGACCCACGTTTGTTTAGGTCCAGATAGTCTCTTTCCCACCCCTTTTTCTATAAGTAATAACCATAAGTGAGATCAAATTTTAGAGAATTTGAATGGAACTTTATTTTTGCTAATCTTGTCATTTCTTTTAGAGGAAGACAAATTGTAACACTCTGTAAAACAAAATGTACTCAGGTGTGAGAGGGGCCCTGTTATTTTATTATTAGTTGGGTGAGAGGGTGCAAATCCATGTAGTAAAGACATTTGGTTCTTCTTTATACCGCTGTCAGATTATAGGCAACAACTTGACCTTCCTGATTGGTAAAACATGTCTAATACAATGATGCTTTGCCTGTGGATGAGAAAATTAAAAAACTAAAATAAACTGGGATAAAGGGGATGTTTTCAGTAAACTGTCAACTTTGAGCAAGATGAAGTAGTGTCCTCTCAGCTCCTAGAAGACAGGATCTATTTTTACCAGTTGCTCATCATGGCACCCGGTGTAGTTTTCCTTCCTATTGGAGCATCTGGCTTCTAATAATATAGAATTCCCTTCATGAATGTGCCAAGCCTCCCATCCTCGCTGCTTATTTAGTTGCTGCTATTTACAAGATAGTTGTGGGGGATTTGACTTCCACCCAAGCCTTTGCCCAAATAGAGCCGCTCTTGTGGCCGCCCCACCCAGCCTTATCACTTCCTCACAGTCACCAGATGTGGTGCAGTGACTTGGGCACATATCATGGCTTAGTTTGCAGTTGCCCACTCCTGATGCTGCTCTTCTGTCTCCTGATGAAGTGGCTTGACTGCAGAAGCTTATCAATAGCTCCCTTATAATAGCTCCCCTCTTGGTAGCTCCCCATGGCCCACGTTACCAGTTCTTCAGCCCTTTGCCTCTTAGAGAATCCTGCATCATCTGGTTCTGCTTTAGCAGTTCAGCCGAGTCTTCCAGGCTTCTCTAGTATAAACTCTCTTTTTTAGTGAGATCTGTCTCCCCACTGTTCCTAAATATACCCTATGCTTTTCCACTGTCACACCTTTGCTCATATGCTACTTTTATGCTTGAATTCTCTTCTCTCCCTCTCTCCCCTCCTGCCAATTCCTTCTAGGCCCAGATCAGGTTATCCCTTCTCCATATAGAGTCTCCAAAGGGACCTGGCTGACATCACACACACTCACACACACACACACACACACACACTGCCTCACAGTGTCATTTCAGCAATGATTTCTTGAGACCTTCCTATTTTAGATTGAGACCCAGAAGCCAAATCAATTTGCCTGAGGTCACACAGTCACACAGTGGGTCTAGAACTAGAACCGTGGTGCTTCTGCCTGCCAGTCCGGTGCCTTTTCCATTTCATAAGAGTGCCTGTGATTGCTTAGAAAAAGCATTGGCGTCAAGAGACCTGGGTTCAAATGCTGCCTCATTACTAGCTCTGTCATAAGGGCCAAGCTAGTCATCCTGTTAGAGTCTCGTTTTCCCATTCTGTAAAATGGGAATGATAGAACACCTGTTATCCAGACTGTGATCTTCATTTGGATGGTTACTGAGCTAATCTATTATGAGTGCATTTATCAACCTGGGTCCAGAGTTGAGTAGCGGGAAGACTGGATTGAATTTGAGAAGCCATGCAATCACCCCGAGCTTCTGCTTGCAGCGAAGGCTGCAGCATTTTAATATTCCACTCTTCCTTTGGAAATCACTGTCTGCCAGTCATTAAATACCACAGTCTTTGAAGAATCACCCAAATGAAGAAAGACAGAGAGGATGTGAGGAAGTTGCAATATATTGCCAACAAGGAATTACTCAGCCAGTATTTATTATATACGTACTGTTTTCCAAGCAGTAGAAATGCAAAATCCACATGAAAAAAACAATCCCTGTTCTGAAGGACTTATGAGAAGAGCAAGTGGGAGGATAGATAATATATACATATAAAATTAAAAACAACATATATACATACACACATATATATATATATATTCACATATACTCATATACCAGCTATCTCCCATATAGGCTTTGAGGTTCCTTATGCCAGTTTCCGCTCCCAGGTGAGTCTTAGGTCCCAGAATAAGGCTACTCCTCCTCCTCAGGGTTCCAGGGATACCCCTGAAGAGTCAGAAATGATTGTATAATACCATCAGCTTGAGCCACACTCTTCCTGTAAGCCTCTACTTCCCAGGTGTGCTCCCCTTTGGGATTATTAAGTGAAAATCATTTTAGTTATCCATCATTAGGTATTTTTTAGAAAGGGAATTTACTAAGGGGTTGGAGTATGAACAGTTGATTCAAAGCATCTCCCTGTGGGAAGTGTGTGACCCCATCTCCCATAATTACGGGCAAAGCAGAGAAAAGTGGACTCCAGCTTAGAGAATGCTTTTTTTTTTTTTTGCTGGGGGTCCCTTTGGTCCATTTGTGGGGTATTCACTCAAGAAGGGCCTCTTAGACCTGGCACAGTTGCTTTATTTTTCTTGGCACTCTCCATTCAGTTTCTTCCTGTCTCCCGGTGTAGATACCACCGTTACCTGCCTAGGGATGCCACCAGGAGGTCATTGGGAAGATGGTACATCCAGCATCTTCAGACCTTCTACATCTCAGAAAGTCCTTCCCCCAGCTAAGGAAGGGGTAGAAGAAAAAGAAGCCTGATCCAAAGTTCATCCCCCCTTCACAACCCTAGGTGGTTCCTTTTTAAATGTCCCTCTTGCCCCAATCTTTCAAAGGATTCCACTGCTAATTAGTAGTCATTATAGATGCCCCCTAGGACTTGTTATCTTAACCTATCTTAACATTCCTTGTGCAGTCACTCTAGTTCCAAGGACTTTTTGCTGTGATTGAGATTGAGAATCTTATCACCTCCTTTAGTTGGGGTGGGGTGGGGTGACTTGATTGAATACATTTACAAAGCAAATGCAAAGTATTTTTAAGGGTGAAGCACTTACAACAGGGGGGCAGTGGAATGCTCTCTTGCAAAGAATGATTCTTGAGGTGAATGGAGCTGGAGATTCCAGGAGGTAAGGATGAGGAGGGAGTCCTGGGAGTAGGGGGATGATCTGTGCAGAGGAGACCGGGTCATATGGGGAGCAGCCGGCAGACTGGTTTGGCTGGAATGTGAGGAGCAGACATGGGAAAGGCTTCTGGAGAACCCGATTGGAGCCAGACCATGAAGAACTTTAAATTCCAAGTCATTTTTTTATCTGAAACTTCTTGAGAAAGGAAGTGACACGACCAGTCAGCTTGTGCTTTAGCAGTATCAATACGGTGGCTCCATGGAGGATTGATAAAACAGACTAGAAACTGGAGAGGGATGGGGAAGCCAATTAAGAGACTCTCAGAGTCCATGTCAGAGGTGATCAAGGCTAGGCTGTTGTCTCTGGGGTGACTGTTCCCATGCTTGGAGCATGCTCCATTCTTACCCTACATCTTTTGCAGGAGGCATCCATCACTGGTCTTCCCAGCCACTTGAATCTTCCCTTCCTTCTACTCTTTAGGGATCTTGTATGTACCTTTTTATTTTCACATTTTCTTCTCGAACTCCTCGAACACTGGGACTGTTTTTTATGCTTTAGCCTGTTTGGATTTCCAGTATTTAAAAGTGTCTGGGAAAGGAGATATTTTGGTCAGAGAGGAAGAGCAAAGGATAACAAATAGATGAAGATTAGGTCATATAGTCTTGGAAGGCATGGAGGAAGGCCCAGAGTCACATGGGGTCATCTGATAAGATTATGGGATAGGGGCAATGCGGTTTGCACTTTTGGTGTGAGCACCTGTGCAGGTGGATGTGCAGATCCACACAGGTGTTCCATGACCTTATGAGGCCTTTATAGTGAGATGATGTTTGTCAAGCTTTACAGGTTTTGAAGTGCTGTAAAAATGCCAGATTCTGTTTGCAGACCTGCTCCTGAAGAGACAGAATCCTAGAGAGAAGAAATGATTGGCTCAACATCCCTAGCTAATTAGTGTTTGGGGCAGTATTAGAAGCCAGGTCTTCCAGCTTTCTACTTAGTCCAAGTGGTCTTTTCACCAACATTGTTCTTGTGGTTTGTTGGAGATCGTTGGAGTGCTTTCTCCAGAAATAATGAGTTTTCTTATTTGTGGTAAAAAACAAACTTCTTTTGCTTGGGACTTAAACACAGTCTTGTATCATGATTCCCTTGATTTAGATTAAACATGCCAATTGTTTACAAAATCCAATCTCTCCAGTTTGAATTACAAAATATTTATCAGTTATCTATTTTTGTCTGTTTCCTTTAATGGAATTTGTTGAATGTTGGGAGTAACAAGATCATAGCCTGGAGGGAAAAAAAAAGATGTTGATCTTAAGAAAAGCAAATTATACTGCCTAATACTTTGAGGATTCCTGGTAAGCCACAGATCTGTGATTTCACAGGTGATTGTTGTAGGTATGGCTCTAAAGCCAGCATCACCTCTTGTGTGGAAGTGAAATGAGGCACTTGCAAGTCATTGATCATCAAACAAAGAAGGTAAGCTTACCCTTGCTTACATGGCTAGGATGCCCATTGAGGAAAGGCCTCCTCATTTAGCTTCTCATCTCCATTTGGACACCACATCTGGTTAGTGATGGTTAGCCACCCTGAGGGAATGGTGACTTGGGTGGTCTCAGACATCCATCGGCTACTTGGCTGGGACCCTTGATGCCTCCAGCCCAAGATGCTGCCAAAAGGAGGCTGAGGCCAGTCAGGCTGGGTCGGGGAAGGGAGCTGAAGTCAGGAAACAGCTGACCCTGTCCTGCCACGTGGCTTTTCCCACTTGTGTGGATCACAAACCTTCCCTGTTGTAATGGACATCTCCTTGGATTGCTTTGGCTAAAAAATAAAGCATTGGACAAAGGAAGGATCATTGGATGACTCGAGTGGTGAGGGTCTCCATTTCCTCGGGAGGGGGCCCTGTCCAGCAGACATACAGTCCATTTCTGAACCTACCCTCAAAGCCTTTCCCACATATTGGACTTGAGGCTTGGGCTCTGCTGGCATAGATATCAAAACCCAGGGTCACCTCCATGCTATTGGGAAGGAATACTCAAGTGCCAGCATGGTGCCATTTGACTCCTAAGTGTAGTGTGGTACTGATAGAGTAATGAAAAGAAATGAGAACTGCTTTTTAAATTTGGAATGTATAGCCTATGGTGGTCCAGCAGAGCCTACCCCCCTCTTCCATATCTTCAGTGGAATTCTGGGATAAATGCCCCCAAAGTTTGCCTGGGAGGTCACCCACCTAGTGACGATGACTCCTACCAGTTTGCTTTGGAACTGGTTTTATTTTCCCCAAGGATGCAGTTCACAGTGTACCTCTTATATTTACTAGCTTTGTAAGCATGGGTAAAGTTCTTTTTTACTTCTCAGAGCCTTGGAATCCTCATCCTTAAAATGGGTCAACAGTGCCTACTTGTAGTACCTGAAATAAAGTATGTGAACCACAGGCTTAATTTCAAAGCTTGTTCTAAATGTCAGCAGCCACCAGCAATACCGGATTGTAACAATAAGCTGAAAAAACGAGAACTTTTCTACAAGTCTCTTCTTCTTTAATGATTGAAAAAATTATTAATTTTCAACATTTACTTTTATAAGCATTTGATTTCCAGTTTTTCTCCCCCTCCAAGATGACAGTCAATCTAATGTGGATTATACCTGTACAATTCATACTAAACATATTTCTACATTTAATGATTTTTTTTTTAACTAGACCTTTGATTCCACTAGTTTAAGAAACTAGCAGTGAAGAAATGCCCTTCAACAGTTCAGATCTGTCCCTACTCTGCAGCTTACAGTCTTAGAGATTACCTCCAAGAATGAAAAGGTTAGGGACATGGCTGGAGGTCACTGAGGCAGTGTGTGTTACAGGCTGAACTGAAGCCAGGACTTCCTGATTCTGCAGCCAGTTTTCTTGGCCACGTGTCTCAGAGTCTTTCTCAGGAATAGTATTAAGCCAGTAAATGATCACGGTAGGTAGTAAAGGGAGCCCGGTAGCGTCTCCATCATTCTTACTGTCTTTGCGTGGATCTGCACCAGAGGAATGTGTTCATGTGAGCTTATTAGCCTCCCAAATGGGCTCATCCTGGGATGGAGATTTGCCCCCAAATAGGACTTTGCCCAGTGAAGTTATTAGCAAATTACTAGGATGCAGATTTTGAAGAAGGTTCCATCCTGCTTTAGAATCTGTGAGGGGGGAAAATTGGCTTTTGCTTATTAGTGCTGAGCGTGGGAGGTGAGGGAAGGAAAGAATTCTGCTTCTTTCAGCAGCAGTGACATGGAGAAATGTGTCAGGCCATGAGGAATTAGTCTAGATTTTAGTCGTTGTTTTAATAATCTTAGCACAAAACCTATATATATATATATATATATACATACATATATACATACACACATACATGCTTGTACATATACACATATGTATACATATGCATGTATATATACATATATGAAGCATTTTAAACAGGATCCATTTTAGCTTTATGTCTGTGATTTAAAGTAAGTAAAAGGATTTTCTATATTGGTTTTATCACAGATTGGTTGGTTATTCTGATGGTTTAGATAGAGCAACAGTGGATTCTGAGATTAACTAAGAGAGCTGAGTAGTTTGGATCAGAGGTGAGGGATCGAGCCTGAAGGAGGAGGAGAGCCTGGGGATTTGGAAGATGAATGAGCCAATTTCTAGAGTTCAGTCTGAATGGCATGCTTTTGGTTCTTTACGACTTCTGGGATTTCTGGGCATAGAAATACAGTTATGGTTGTGTGAACTATGGAGAGAGGCTTTATCCCGTGGTGGAATTCAGAGCTAGCATGAACCTTAGAAATCCTTGGGTCTTGTACCCCCCTGGATCTATCTGCCCATGATAGTGCAGATGGTAGTAAGTTAGGTAGCCCTTAAGATTTCAGCCCTGGTGTTCCTTCCAAATCCTATTCTTTTATTGGAACAAACAGGCCTTTTGAATTGAATGGAATTGAATTGTTTGGGTCTAGTGCTTATGGAAATGGCAGTTAGTTTAGCCCTAGTAGTAATATGTAACTTGAGGAATGTTCCAAAAATAATTTCATATAGAATTTTCAGATGAAAAAGTGCATTTTCTGATCTCTCTTTTTTCCCTCTAGGGGTTGATGGGAAAATGATGACTATAATCAGCCATATTAGATATCTCTAAAGCTTTGATTTTCTGGTATTTTAGTAGGATTCTTTTTCTAAGTGCATTTTCTAAGTGCAATAACATACTTCCATTTCCTTGGTTATCTCAGGAGAATCTTGATTAGGTAACCATGTGGACATTTTCTTAAGTTTATGATGGTCAGAACATTTAAGTTTATCTACCTACCCATCCATTTAAGTGTATATATATATTTATATACATTATATATTATATGTATTAATTATATATTATATATATAACATATAATGTATATAATATACATATATATTATATACAATATATATAATGTATACATATATTATATATTATATATATTTAAGTGTACATATATATTTATTGGCACATGTTATACCAATAGTTTTTCTACTCTTGAAGCAGTTTAGTAACTGGACCTGGAATTAGGAAAAGCTGAGTAAAGATCCTGCCTCAGAAAATAGCTGTGTGACTCTGGCTAAGTCACAACTTCTTTTGTTTCAATTTCTTCATCTGTAAAATGGGGATAGTAATAGTAACAGCACCTCCGGGATTGATGTGAGACTGAAACGAAACAGTATTGGTTAGGTGTTTTGCAAACTTTAAAGTTTTCTCAGAATATTAGCTTTTATTATAATTATTATCATTATTATCATGACTTGTTAATGGGATTCAGTTTTCTTTGCTTTGCCTAAAATGACTCTAGATAGGGTCCTAGGTATTTCCTTTTGATGTTACTTATAAAACTTGTCTGCAGGAGGAGGGCAATCATTGCATTATGGTAACTTTTGGGATTTACTGACTAAACTTGTATGGGTGGGATCCAAAATGCATCTGCCTTGAAGTCAATTCTTGTTGATGTCAAGAATATTAACTAGTTTGAAGGATGACTGGCTCACCAGGAGCTCTCCACACATGCTCATTGATTGCTTCATCTCAATCAGAATGCTGTCTGACCAGAAAGCTGAGAGGTGAGGATGGTTAGTGTGGAGAATCGTAGATCAGGTGCAGAAAGAGATGCCATCTGTTGTTTGTCCTTTGTTTTCAGAGGAGACTATGACATGAAGAAGGGGACACCATGATTTGCAAGTGAGTTGGATTGAAGTGGGGAGGGCTGTGCAAAGTCACCACCCTCACCATCCCCTCCAGAGCCATCTGGGTCCAGGGGCCAGAGAAAGACCAGGGCTAGTGAAGCTGGCCCAGGGATGCAGAGGGAGAACTGGGCCTTTAAATGCTGAGGTCTTCCCAGGTCCCAGTTTGTCTGAGACAACACCTAATCATGTTTAAGGCTAGGTCAAGAGACTAGTGACAAGCGGATGAAAAGCTGACTTTGAGCCATCAAGCTGATGCTTGGATCTTCCGCCTTCTGGGTCTGGTTTTCCCCTTGCCTTCCCAGTGGGAAAGTGTACACATTTTTTATTCTTATAGCCTATCCCTTGACTCAGGGGCCACCACTCCACAAGTTGGGGCTTTTCCTGTGCTCCTCCTTAGATTCAGCCTTCTTTCCCCACCCTGGCCCTCCCTGTTCACCCAGCCCCATTACTTTGTATTTCTTTTCTGTATATTTTGTATTATTTATGTATACTGCTTCCTTAGAACTGAAACTCCCTAAGGGGATGGGTATTCCTCTTAGCCTGTAGCTAGCTTGATCCTAGCCTGGTGTCCCTAACGTGTTGCTGACTCAGGGAAATAAATTGATGGAAATACATAAAAGAGATTGAAGTGCTATGGGGCTTCTTCTGACCTGATGTGGCCATTTGAATTCAGAGACTTTGAGACCTCAATCTGCCTTTCCTAGATCATTCCCTTGCCCCCAAATACATGCTCATCCTTCCATCACCTCATCCCTTTCACAGTCTGGACACAAATGGGCTTCTCTGTCATGTTTCTTTTCCAGTGCATTTATTTTTTAAGACCTTTCATCCTGTTACTTACTCCCTTTTCTCTGCTGAATCTGGAATTCCTTCATACCATTACAATTTCTACCTAATTATGATCTGTGGGATTTCCCTGTTGCCGATAGATTGCTTTCCTCCTGAGTATAATACACACTTCTCTTACCAGGAACCAAAACCTGGATGTGCATCCATCCAGGTTTATTGCAGCTTTATAGAACATTCTTGGGCTTCTTTGGTTTAGGAGCTGCAGCCTTCAAGTTTAAATTCCGCAGTATGGATTCATGGACTGGTCCTTTCCCCTACTCTGAACTCCCTTGGGCTCTCTTCAAGGGCTATTAAGTTTTATCACCTGGGAAATGAAAGTGACCTAAGGACAAACTTGTCCTCAGTCAAATTTTGGCAGCTCTCATTTTTCCAACATATTGGAAGCATAGATATCACTGACCACTCCTGGTTCTCTCATCTTGGAATTAAAAACAATTTTAGTTGGAGTAGTTTTCTAGCATGGTGGTCTCCTAGACTGGCTTATTTAGAAATGTAGGAAGCATACTCTTCCTTCTGAGTCGCCAGACCTGGGTAAATATAAAGGACAGACCATAGTATCCCATTCTTTAATGGGGCATACATGACATACATCCTTAGGTAGATAGGAAATATATGTATTACTACTAGCAGTGCTGGTTGGGAAGCTTCTGAGAGCCAGGGATTGCTGTATGACAGAATTAACGTGAGTTTTCTAATTGAGGCAAATGAAATGGTACAAAAGCAAATGATAGGACTGTGTGCTATGGGGTGTAAGGAAGGAACACTGATCAGTGGGCAGTCAGATTGGAGTTTCCTTCTGCTTCTGATTGGCTGAGTCTCTTTAATCTCTTTAGGTTTCCTCTTCTGTGAAAATAAGGATTTGGACTATTGGTTTTCAGTTCTGGCTAACTCCATGGTAGGTTGTATAGAATCGCAAACTCACAGCTTTCTTCTTCTTGTGCAACCCAGTTATGAGAAATAGCCAGCCCTATCCCCCTTCTTTCTCTGTACACTAGGGTGTTTCACTCTGCTTTTGTTTTCTGAATCTGGTCTGGAGAACCCCTTAGATCTCAGTATTTTGAATTTCAGTCCTTCAGTGCCCTTTGAAGACATCAAGGCTGGGAAGGGCCACACTTGCTTTTCCTCTCCCTATTAGGATGTTCACATTGTATCGTCATGTCACCGGTTCCATTTGTTCAAACAAGTTCACCTCTTTATGGGTCACTGGATTCTTGTTTATGTATTTCCAAATTCTTACTCACCTTTGATTTTTTTAAAACATTAATTAAAAAAATTTGACTTGCAAATTGTTTCCCTTCCTCTAGCACTATTGAGAAGGCAAGCCATATGATATCCATTATACATGTGAAAATCATGTAAAACATTTCCAAATTAGCCATGTTACAAAAAAAAAGTAAAGTGAAAAAATATGCTTCGTTCTGTTCTCAGAGTTCATCAGTTATCTTTCTGGAGATGGATAGCATTTTTCATATGTCCTTTAGAATCCTTGTCGATCACTATATTGATCAGAGTAGCAGAGTTGATTATCATTATGGTATTGCTGTTGCAGTATATAATGTTCTGGTTCTGCTTATTTTCCTTTGCATCAGTTCATATAAGTTTTTATGGGCTTTTCTGAAACTCCTTCATCATTTTACAATAGTATTACATTGCATTCATATGCCAGAACTTGTTCAGCCATTCCCCCCATTGATACTCATCCCCTCAATTTCTACTTCTTTATCACCACAAAAAATAAGCTCTGGTCTTTTCATCAGACATGCTTGAAAATTCTTTTTCCATTTAAAAGCCCATTTTCTTTATCAGATTGTACTCAGCTTTTCAGGATAACTTATTCTTGGTTGTAAGGTTATATGTTATTTGCCTTTTGAGGTATTATATAACAAAGTCTCTTCTAGTTTGTTAGTAGAAGTTGCCAACTTTTATGTGAGATTGTCTGCGGTTCCTTGGTACTTAAATTGCTTCTTTATGTATTCTTACAGCATTTTTTTTCTTGTTGTGGGAGCTTTGGATTTTAGCTATGACCTTCATGAATTTTTCCTTAAGGAGTTTCTTTCAGGAGGCGACTGAATTCTTTCTACCTGTACTTTGCCTTCTGGGTCTAATAAATCTGGGCAATTTTATGATTCCTTAGAAGATGGTGTCTAGACTTTTTTTTTAATCATAGTTTTCAGAGAGCCCAGTGATTCTTAAATTATATTTTTCCTTGACCAATTTTTTAGGTCATTTGTTTTAGATGTCCAATACCTTATGTTTTCTTCTCTCTTTATTTCAATCATTTTATTTTATTTTAATATTTCTTGCTGTCTCATGAAGTCATTTATTTCAAAGTAGTATATTCTAGTTTTCAGGGAGTGTGTTACTGGGGTAATTATTGTCAGGTCTAAGCTTTTCAGTCTCTTTCCAAATATTTCTTTTAGAACTTTTATTTTTTATTTCTCTGTTTCTTCTAGGTGTTCAGGTAAGAATTTGAAGAAATTCTTTGAATTTCTTTAAAGAAGATACATTGTTTTCCTTTTAGTCACTGCTTTAGTTGTTATGAAATCATCTTTGGGGAGAATTTCCAGATCTGTAATAATTTTTTGATACTTATTGGTGTTTTCTTTGATTTATTCATCTCTCCAACATCAGTTCTCAATTGGAGCTTTGTTCCGAGTTCCTTTTTCGGCTAACTTTTTGGTGTCATGGTCAGCTATGCTAGGAAACTTCTGTCCCTTGGGGTTAGGGACTCTGTATCTCTATCCTAGCAAGGGTCTTGGCTGGACTGCCTGGTTCTGAGTGTTGCTGTTCTGTTCTGATAACTGCCACTTTGCTCTGGTTACTTCTGTCTTATGCTTTACTCTGGAGCTTTCTGCCCACCTGGGTCTTTCTTTGTTGTCTTTTTAAGACTACAGGAGCTTTTCTGGCTGACCTCTTGTGGGGGGTGGGGTTTACTTAGTTTGCCTGCCCTTCCTTAGGCTTCTGGTTGACTTTTTGGAGCAGTTCTGGAGGAAGCCATTCTAGTTTCTCACTAGATTTCCTGATTGTTATTCTATCTAGTGAAATCTAAGATTTTTGCTGGAATAGGTATTTGGGAGCTACGAGGTCTGTTTTCCATTCATTCAGTCATCTTGGCTGGAAGACAGTGTTAAAGATTAGGAATGGAAAGAGCAGCATTTCATCTTTTGGTAGTTATTATTAGAGGATGGAGGGAAGCTTTCCTCTACTTTTGTGAAGGTAAAAATTACATAGAATAATTCTAGGACTTGTGCATTCAGTCCCATCTTTTCCTTATATATTCTCCTTCTGCTATTGGTAACAACAAGAAGAGCAGTCACTTTTAAGTGGAGAGGAAGAGGATCCTACTCCATTCTTTTAGGAAGTCAGCTGACTGACTCAGTGTTAGGATTTGAAGACACTGACCCAAAGTGATGGACAAATAA
Organism: Myrmecobius fasciatus; assembly: GCA_023553655.1. Taxonomy (NCBI): domain Eukaryota; kingdom Metazoa; phylum Chordata; class Mammalia; order Dasyuromorphia; family Myrmecobiidae; genus Myrmecobius; species Myrmecobius fasciatus. Next base: position 14,052 of record JAJPUD010017526.1, read on the forward strand.
TTTGTGGACAAGGTCGGGGGGAGTGGAGGGAGCTTTGGAAAGAGGTGCTGCCAACTTGACCCTGTTGGATTTCTTACTGAAGCATCACTGCTGGTGCTTTTCCTCTGAGGTTACCTTCCACCTTCTCTTTATATACTTTGTATGTACCTAGTTATTTTTATGTTCATCTCCTCCACTAAACTGTGAATTTCTTGAGGTCAGGACTGTTTTTTAAACCTTTCTCTTTATCCCCAAGGATTAGCTTACAAAGTAAGCTCTAAATAGATACTTTTGGAATGACTATGTTTGTATTTCCTTGATTTCATTCTTTTCATACATCTTCATGTATGTTAGATTCTCTGTGGTTTCATCAGAAAGCTCAGATGAGAATTGCATAGTATGAGAAGTTAAATAGAGATGCATGGATGCAACTGTTACCAGAGCAGTTTGCAGAGGACCTGACCTAGGTGCACAACCTATTAACCAGAGAGTAGCGCTCTCCCTTACTTTCCTGATTTTCTAAAACTTGTCCCAAAGAAACCTCACTAAGTAGGTGCCCCTTGAAATCTGATTGTTGCTGAAATTCATCAATGATTAATTGGATTTTTTTTCCAGGGGAAGGCAGAGAGTTACAAAGTCAAAGGGACTATTTTCTAACTCTTGTAATAGATTGTGTTAAAGATAATACAGCTTTTTAATTATAGCTCTTCATGTGGTGGTGTCATTGTCTGTACTTAGATGCTATGGTGATAGGAGTCATAGAAATGCAGTGAAGGAAGAGATTCTGTTTGATACAAGCAACAGCTAATAATCATAAAGCACTTCACAAGTCATGCTATAGACAAGTCAGGGCTTTATGTAGGTGCTGATTTAAAATGACCTTGGAAAAAGGAGCAAAATGCTGATTGACTCATTGTTAGAATTTGAAGACACGGACCCAGTCATGTTGGACAAATAGTTTGTGGGCAAGGTGGGGAGGGGAAGGGGTCTTTGGAGAGATGCTGCTGACTTGACTGTTGGATTTCTTACCGAAGTACATTTCCACTGCTAATTAAGAAGAGGAATTGTGGAGGTGTTCAGTTTGCTTTGAAATTGATCTTTATTAATCACCTTTTAAAAAACCCTTGCTATATCTCACATCCTCTGCCAACAGCTCTGTTGGCAGGGTTTGGGCCAGGGGCCAACCCTAAGTCAAAATTTGTTTTTTACCTTAAATCAGAATGCATATCAGAATATTTTCAGGAGAGCTCTTCTTCCAAAGGGATTATGGAAAGTAAGATGTAGGTTTCCAGATCCTTTTTAAGTAAAGGAGACTCTATTACTTCCAGATACCCAGACAGAATCTTGGCTGGAGCATGCCAGTTTTGAAAATAAGGGGAAACCTCTATGGGAGTGTGGGTGTGCCTGCACGTGCCTGTGTTCATATATACATATATACACATACACACCTATTCAGTCTGGTTTGTTATTTTCCCTCTATTTCATTATGATTAATGCTGATTCTAAAATACTTGACTAGATAAAGAATAAAGTTGACAGGCTCCATGTATATTAACATTTTAATTTCTTGGCTTAGTCCCTTTCCCCCTTATTTTCCTCCTTTCCCCATCCCTCAAGCAATAATACTAAAGAAAATAAAATCTCTCCTTTATGCTAAGCCCTGATCTAAGCTTTCAGTGTAAACGAATATAGTACAGGGTTTACAGCATAAGAGATTTTTTTTTGTATCCTTATATTAAAATGGAGCTTTTGAACCATTTTCAGTGCTTTATTGATCATTTTAATATCTCATTTTGTGTTGGTGTTTGAAACAGGATGATGTTAAGTTTTTAATGTGACCAAGTGCTTCCAACTTGGGAGAGCTTTAAATATGCAGTGATTTTGTTTTTAATGATAGTTTGAGCTTTTAGCAAAGGGGAAGAAAATGAAAGGGAAGTATAATAGATTTCATGCCTTAAGATGAGAAATCCTTGCTAAGATTAAAGTAGAGTTGTGTTGAGGCCACAGAGTTATAGATCAGAAGGTCACATCATAGCCAGGATTAGAAAGATCCAGAGGAGAATAGGAGCAGAGTAGGCAGAGGGGACAGGGCTGACAGGCTCTGTCTCTCGCAAAAGAAAGCTCCTCAAAGAAGCAAACTTGTAAAGGTACCAGGCTTAATAGCAGCTTCTTAAGGAAGTGGAATAGGATAGCAAAAGGTACCTATTACACAATAGACAAGGAGAAATCTTTTAAGCTGGATTTTTATTATCATAGGCACAGAGAGAATAATTTTTTTTTTCATTTCTGAAGGAAAGAGCTTTAGAAAAGGCCAACCATATTTTTTTCCTCTCCTTTCCTTTCCTTTTTTTTTTTTTTTCTGGGAGTGTGCAATGACCTCATTGATCATGTTCTTGTTGGGGGGGAACCCTCTTAATTAGTGTTTTCCTGCAGAGGGATTCTGGGGAATTGTGGGGGCGGGGAATAATGTTTTATACGGCAGAGTATGTCTTCTTTAGAATGCATAGGAACATTTGCCATAATGTAGAGGGCTCATATGAGATTGATCTGTTGCAGCATAAACTTGATTTTACCCAGCTCAGAGATGCTTCAGTTCTGTAGAGTTCAGACAAAATGTAATTGGAATTCTGTTGGCATTAATTCAGTAATGTGTTATTTCTGTTTGTTTGAAATAATCCAAAATTGGACAAAAAAAATCTGCTTCTTCTATAAAAGGAATTTTACTGTTTATATTCCCTCGATGTTAAAAAAAAAACTCTTTCTAAATTAAGTGATATTTATAGGCTAATGAGAAGGCATAGGGATGGATTTGAAAGAATCCTGGTTCAGCACAGTGCTAGGCACATAGGTGCTTAGTGAATATTAGTTTAATTTTATGAGTTTTATTATATCTATGTATGTATTTGTATCTGTTCTTGCTCATTGAAAATCAAATTCAGAATGAATGCCATGAGGCTGTGGCCTGGGGAGAATGTTCTCTTTTACCTCTAGTTTCCAGATAAGCTTTCTCTATCCTTGTTAATGTCCCGGGGAGCATTTTGCACAGTTATATGATGGAGAAGCTGGGTTTCAATTGGTCTGTCCCTCCAAATGAACTGCTGTAATGCATCAGGTATAAATGCTGAACCAGCAGGAGAAATATTGTAATAAACAGGATACTTTCCAGGAGATGGAGCTGAAGGCAAACACCAGCCAAAACAGGAGAAAATGTTACTTGGGTACCTAAGTGAGCTGATCATAAGGGAAAAATACTGCTGCCCTCAGGGAATGTACTACTCTAATTAAGTTAATTGGGAACTGGACCACTTAGACTCTCAGCATTTCCAGCAAAAAGGTGACAGCTCTAAGTAGTAGGTGCCAGTAGGAAAGGTATTGGTTAAAGCTTGTCTGATGAGAGTATTTGACTTTTCTTTTCTCATTTTGAATAAGTAAGATTCAGAAGCACCAAGAATGATTCTGTTCCAGTCTACTTGTCTTTGCCATATGAATTCTAAGGGTTCCAGTGTGGAAGGGTTCCACTAGGGATTAAGAATGTTTATCAGGGAAGACAGAGATGGGATTATTGTGGGTAGGGTTTAAATAAAAATTACTGATTTCTGATGCCTTTTTAAGAAAAGTCAAGATTAATTTCTTTATACATAATCCATTTAATATCATTAGGGTGAGGGATGTGAAAGATTCTTAGGATTTATAAATGTCAATCAATTTTCTAGGAACAAAGCTACATAAAACTAATCAGCTGAAGAACATCAGGATTTATAGATGAGTAAATTGGTGTTCATGAAATATGATATATTTAGCTGCTGTTCCCCTCTGCTCTTCCCCTTGCCCCATTTCCTTCCTGATGTTTTCATTTCTGCTAAGGGGACTACCACTTTTCCATTCTTTCATGCTTGATGCTTTAGTATTATCTTTCTTTTATTTTAAATTAAAAACATTTTATTTTTATTTAACAAGTATTTTTGATATTAATTTTGAGTCTTCCTTTTCCCTATTCCCTTCCATCCAATCCCAAATCCTACTGGTTTTCTCTCTAGATTATTTATTTGCAACAGCCTCTCCCCACTTTAATTGGATTCTATACAACATTGCCAAATTCATCTTCCTAATGCACAGATCTGACTGATTATGTCACTGTTCTGTTCAAAAACCTTCCGGACTCCCCATTGTCTTCTGGGCAACGTATCCTGGCACACGAAGCATTTTTGTTGGGTTTTTCCCCCAGAATCTGGCCGCGGCCTGTATTTCCTACCTGTTCTCTATCTCGCCTCCCTTTTGAATTTTATACATTTCGATCAAGCTCATGGATTCACCGACACAGCTAGTTTTCCTTGTGTCAGATTGTTTTCCCCACCTCATTTCTTTGTCCAGTTATTTTAGCCACATCCTACTTTTTGTGACCTCATGTGGGGTTTTCTTGACAAAGGCATGGAGTAGTTTTGCCATTGCCTTCTCCAGCTCATTTTACAGATGAGGAAACTGGGGCAGGGTTAAATGACTTGTCCAGGGTCACACAGCTAGTTGGTGTCTGAGGCCAGATTTGAACTCATGAAGATGAGTTTTCCCGACTTCAGACCCAGCACACTATGGTATTCCCCTAGCTGCCTTGCCTCAAGTCTTGCTGCTATTAAGCCTGCCCTGATTGCTCCCAGCCAGAAGTGATCCTTGTCTCCTTTTATACTATACATAACACTTTTATCTTAGGTAATTATCACATTTGATTGTAGTTATTTATTTATATCTAAGCCTAATCCTCCCTACTGGGTTAGGAGCTCTTTGAAAGCAGGAACCAGTGTTTTATTCATCTTTGTTAATCTCCCACCCATGACATGCAGCTGCCTTAAATGTTCATTGTGGAATGGGCAGGTTATGCTCAGTTGTTTCTTAAACTAGTTAAGTTCTAAAAAAATTCAAAATCATGAGATTCAATTGCAAAGTAGACAGAGCATTTAGAGAACAGGTTTTTTCAGTTGTTTATTCTCAGAGCTCTGAAAACAAATCAGAAGTTAAAACTGCTTTCCTTTTTTCATATAAAAAACTCTTTCTGAGTTATATATCAGTTAATGAGTTACTATGATAAATCCCCATTTTTTAATGTTTGACTCACCATAAGGCTGGGAATAATTTAATAGCTTTTGTTTTGGGGAAAAATATTAGCAAATGTATATCACATTTTGACAGCCTTTCTGGATTATTCTGGGCTCTAAAAGCTCCAGGAGCTTTTTTTTTTTTTTCTTTTGGAAAAATCTGGTTGTCCTTGGGTATACAATACTCCAAAAACTCAATTGCAAAGATGATGCTAAATACCCAACTGTCCCCTTTGTAGACTGGGGAGCATGAGTCGCTGGGGTCCACTAGGCTCAGAAGGAGGGCCTTACCTGTGACGCTGACTCGAAGTGTTTTTCTGTTCTTTTAGATCTTTTGCCACCTTTCCTCCAGTGCCTGGCAGGATTCCCTTCCTCCCTGACTCTCCATGCACCATGCCAGTGACATCATAGCTGCTAGAGAGGGGAGCTGGCCTGTGGGAGTCAAGTAAGTGCCTTGTTTACTATTTGGCGTGGTTTTTGCTTACTTTGCAAAGCCATGTAGAGTAACTCCTGAGGATGAGATTTTTAAAAAGGCACTTGCTTGATCCTTTGTGGACTGGTTCTTTTCTCCAGCTTGCCATTAAATGTCTAGGCATGGAAGGGGAGCAGCAGCTGCCGCTGCGGAGCCAGCTGAAGGCAGGGGTTTGTATTTTTAGACCAAGGCAGATGCCGAGGATGGCTTTTTAGTTTTTATGTGAGCCCTTTGAGGTCTGCTTGTGAGACAGAAGTCTGCTTCAGGTGGGAAATCCACCTTGTCCTTTGGTTGGACTGAATGGAAATTGGAAGTTTGCCCTTGAAACTTTTTGACTTTGTGGAACTTTGGCAGAGTGATGGATGACCTAGGGCTGGGTACCCTGGGCTTCTTTGGGGGCCTCTGAGGCCGGCCGATGGGAGCTCTTGTGTCAGTCTGGAGTTGTTACCATTGCAAATAGGTCTGGCTCCCCACAGGAGAATGGAGAGGATGGGTCCCTGCCTTGTTTCTGAGTCAGAAGGTCCATCCTTAGTGTCTGTGGCCTCAGTTACTTACACTTGGTATTTTCCTTTTCAGGTCACCTTGTAAGTTGTTCCTCTGTAAATGAGCACATCCCTTGTTATACCCTAACAGTCGCTTAAAGGAGTGTTGTCCTGCTCGGTCTTAGGTGTGGGTAATGTGTTTGTGCAGGGGAAACTTGACTATGCCCAGGTATGTGAAGGCCGTCCCCTCAAGAACGGCTACAGCCGGGTGATAGGAAGGCACTTAGCTCTGCCTTAATTAATTTTCTTCCCTCCTGATACTAAAGGCTCAATTTGAGCGTCCTTTAGAAGTGCAAGAATCTGCTTCTCCACTGGGCAGTGGGATTTGAAGGGAAGGCTAAGTACTGAGCAGCTCTCTTCCCACCTCAGCTTGATCTTAGAAAATAACTTCCTGTCCTTGAGTGCTTTTAATAAGGCATTCTAGAAAGTATTGGAAAATATCCAAGTTGTTAAGAGACTGACTCTTGAGATGACTTTTCCCTCCTTCCCCCATTAATGTTAAGATGAATAGTTTATTTTTTTCCCTCTTTGTAACCAACCAGATACTAGAGTTTTGGACAGGGTTCATGTGACTCTTCCTTTGTGGATGATTCATCACACTCAATGGATTATCAGCACATTAATTTTCTAAAATGAATCATGTTTGTCGTTGAGATTGCATCAGATATCACAGATTATTATTTTTTTGGTCTGGAGATTCCTAAAAGGTATTCTAGATAATAAACAAGTCCTTTTAGTAATATTCCTTAGGTATGTGTCCCAAGATTATAAAAATACTTCCCCTTTGGTTGCCCCTAAATTGAATGTCCTGATGGTAGCTTAAATTAGAATACCCATGTTGAAAATCTGGCGCTAAATTGAAATTCAAGCAGATGGTCTTGTTAATGTCTAAATCATCAGCAAGTGCTGAGATTTTTTTAAAAAAATGGATTTCCGACTTAAATCAGTCCCCTTAGTGAAGGACCATGCTGAAATAGATGATTCTTGTTTGGGACTTCCAGAAAAACAAGATGTTTCCTTTTTCCTCAATGAGGAGAGAGAGGAAGGGGGAACCTACAAGCTGATGGCCTCCTGATGCTTGGGAAACCTAGGAGTTGTGCTGAGTATGTTGGGTGTGCAGCAGCCATCCTTTGAGATGCTTAGACAGTGAATACTATATGAGTGCGTGGCATTATATTTTTAAAAGCTCGAGAGTGTATAAAAATATTTTAAGGCAAGTTAGAGGAGGATATTTTTGTCACTAACTTTTAAGCGGAGATATGGTTCTTTAGATTTGTCTTCAAGACAATGAAGCTAAAGTAGAATCCTATTACACGATGGTACGTTATTACATCAGATATAACAAAGATATAACAAAGAAATGGATAAAGAGCAGTCACAGACCAGCGTTCCATCTTTGCAATCATTTGACTTTTTGGTGCCCCAGAATTATTACTGATGGGTTTCCCCTTCAGTAGGGAGGGAGCGTTCTAGCTCAAGGGCACAGACCACAGCCTGGACCATGCCCTCCAAGCTCTGCAATCCAAACCCCTTAAGGAGTAGCATGGCAGAGTAGGGGAAGGGGCTTGTTAGTTGCCTCACAAGCATGGTGGGTTCCAGAGGCCAGGTCTCTCTCCTTCCCCCCCGTGCTGCTTCTGGAAATGAACGCTCTCTTTTACACGTTGTATTACGGATGCACAATGGCTGCTTCCTCCCTGTGAATATGAACTATTCCCTCCCGTCTTTTCCAGACGTGTGTTCAGTGACCGAGGCGTCCATCCTGGGAGCTTCTGCTTCTGCCCTTTATTATGTTACTTTTGCCTCAGGCATTATCTCTTTGGAAGATGGGTCCAGAGAAACCAATTCATTGTCTGCCAGAGGTAATCTTTAGGGTTTAAAGACTTCTCTTTCTTCTTGGTCTCCCTTAGAACACCAAGCAAAATACTGTGACCGCAGCCAGTGTTCAGTTATTATATGTGGGGACCTTTCTCCTTAGACCTTGCACAATTCTCCAACGTATTATTATACGATTTTGTACATTTTGCCTTCTGCATTGGGACTTTATCTTCCCATTCTAGGCCCTAAGATCCATGAGGGCTGAGCTTTGTATTTTCTCCAGGGCCTAGCATGGTGTCTGCACACAGTAGATGCTTAATAAATATTTGATGAATTGCTAAATGTGCATAAATTGTTTTTCTTAGTAGATTTCTCACTTAGATTTCACTGTAGCTCAGCATAACTGCCATGTATTTTAGATGGAATTAATTTGTGTCAGGTTCATTTTGATAGAATTTGCTGACATTATTCACAGTGCCTGAAAAGCCCTCTCTTTCTTGTTAAATTTGGGCCTATCTTTCAAAGCCTCGCTCAAAAACTTAAATACCACCTCCACCTTTCAGGTAGCTTTCTCTTACCCTGAATTTCTCTGTTCTTTCCTACCCTACCTCCCCATCCCCACTCCCAGTCGTCCTACCCTCAATTTAAAAATAAACCATAAAACCAGAGTTTTAGAGTTAGATCGACCTTAGAGATCCAGTCTAACATCTTCCTTTAATACATATAATTATTTGTCTTTTACTAGTAATAATAAATGGCAATTAGATCAGAACTTAGGCTCCCTCGTCTCCAAACCCTGCATTAGCTCCAATGATCATTGATGCCGTCCATGAGGATTTTTGTTCCTTAAAAAAAATCACAGAAAATTGTGTTTTGATTCTTTTTAATGCATTTATCATATGTTATTATATATTTTAGTCATCTATATAGGTGCCACAATGCCCAGTTATATTTGGTAAGTTCCAGAAGGACAGGGAGTAGGTCTTCTTTTGTATTTTTCCTAAGACCTTAGCCTTGCATCTGCACATAGTAAGTGCTCACTAAATGGTTGAGATGAGTTTAATTAAATTTTGGAATGGAGAAAGACACTCTGCAGCAACCTCCAAAATGCGTGGATGGTTCCTTTAAGCCAAATTACTCATTTGCTTCCAATAATGTGTAGTTATATCCCAGGAAAATGTTGAAGTGTTATTCTTATACGAATGGCCGGTTTGTCCAAATAGCACTGAGATTCATTAGGCTGTATAAGCTCTAGCACTGTATAAAACTCTTTGGCTTTATGTTGCTGTTGCGTTTGCAGGGGGTCTGAGGGTAGAGGGGAAAAGTGTGCAAGGAAGAGTCAGTGAATTAGAATTGTCTCCTGGAAGAGACTGAGTATTGTACACTGCGGTGGCTGAAAGGGCCTTCCATTTGTTTACATTACAGTCTTAATAACTTCCCGACTCTCGGGGTCAGCTTTTCATTGTAAAGACTGCTTTGGGCTCATCAAGGAGAATGTCTGTCCCCTTTAGGCTTTCGTTCAGTGTATGTTTTGGTGACGTGATGTTTGTGGATTGCTTTTTCTCCCTGGAATAATTGAAAGAGTGAAGCAGTAACTTACATTCCTATGACACTTTTCTCGGTCCATCCCTGTGAGACAGGGAACAGTGGTCCCTTGGCAGCCCTAATGTTCCCTCCCTACATTGACAGTTGGTCTCCACTCTACTCCCTGAATGTGAATCCCTTTGTACCAGACCTCCAGACTGATCCCTGAAATCCACTGTCTCCTGGCCCCAGCTCACACACCAGCTGCAAAGAGCAAACCCCCAGCACCTAAAGTAGCATACCGTCTGTATCCCATTAAAGACATGAAACCTCTTCTAAACCATCTCCCTCAGTCGGGCTCTGTACACAGTAGGCTCTTGTTAAATTTTTATTGAATGAATCCCCGTTTTACAGAAAAGGAACCTGCAGTGGGGAGAGTTTTAAGTAGTTTTACCCTTCATCACACTAATAAATGTTGGGTGTATGTCGTTAACCCTCTCCAAGTTGGTGTATTATCGTCAGAAGTCTTTATTGCAACAGCATGCTAAGTGTATTAGATATCTTCACTTGGATGTTCTGCTGTAGCCTTAAATTCAGTGCATTTAAAATGAAATTCATCGTCCATCTTCCAAAATCTGCTTTCTCCTCAATTCTGTATTTTCTCATTCTTATTCTGGTAACTTAGATTTGAAAATTTCTCTAACTATCGTAAGGTTCAGGTGGCCAGTCACCATATATTAATGATTTTTTTCCCTTATTGTAACTGTCTTATCTTTCTGCTTCCAGTCCTGCAGACAAACAATTCGAGTGTAGTCCTAATCATTTCATGTTTAAAGGTGTTGTATATCACCTCTACTTCCTTTATCTAGTCTCTTTTTTTCTCCAATCTATATATCTCTGCCAAATGAATCTTCCTAATATGTGACTCTGAAAAACTTTAAGTGACTCTAACTTATTTAAGCCAAGCCCAAACTTGTTTAGTTTGACATTCAAGGCACTTGGATCCAGTTCCACCTAGGAGCTCAGGAAAAAAAAGATCAAATTTAGGCCCATTTTATGGCTGTTCTGCAAATGTCAGAGATAGCAGTAGTCATGGGAACTTGATGGGCTGTCATCTAAATAATCCTTCCCCCTTTGAATTTTTCAGATGGTTCTCTTGACCCCTTCTGTGTTCTTGAAGAAGAATTTAATTGCATTATAATTGTATGACCTCCATCTTTTTATTAAATTGTGTAAATACTTTCTGAAGATGGGGAGGGCTTAGCACATGAGTTGCATTCAGAAGATGCGTGTTAAAGGAATTTAATAAAATTCATATAGCATCTTGAGTCACTTTACAATTCATATTCAGCAGGATTAATTCAGAAGTGAAAGATGGCACAAGGTACTTTGGGTCAAAGTTGGGAGAGAATTGGCAGATCTTTGCATTGGAAGCTTTGGCAACCTTGTCACACATTGACTTTAATTCAGAGCAAAGCTTTTATTTCCTTTATACATAATGGAAATGAGTCATGAAGGAAGTTGAAGGTGAGGACAGTATAGTTTGCTGATTTTTACATTACGCCTAGTAACATTTCTTCAAGACTCAGAACTGCCAGGAATGAGCTCACGAGAGCATTCCTTAGATGACCCAGTAGATGGAATTTTTCATGCTCTCTATGTTGTTTGCACTTGCTAGTGTCTTATTGTGATGATATATCATTGTTATTTCTGGACAGTGTAGTTTGTGCGTGGGGGGAGGGGTGATGGGGAATGAAAGTATTGGCTTCTTCTGGCTTAAAAGGAATCATTTCATTGCAGTTGAGATGATAAATTGGATTGGAGAATGAGAAATCGTTTATTTTATGATATATATAAACGTTTTTTTCCCATTAGGGTTAATTGCAGCTTGAAATTACTGTTCACATAAACTTCTGACTAATAAAAATATCAGGACTGAAGTCATTTTATATATGGATAAGGTATAGTGTTTTTATTATATTCCCACAATAATACAATTATGTACATTGAGATCTTTATGGTAAGGAGGGAGAAGATGGAATTTGCCTGTGTATTATACAGTAAATGTAAAAGGGATTTTATAGTTAAACTTAAGATGCAAACCAGTTTAGCATGTAACACTTGTTATAATTAAGAAACACAGCCTCACAATAACTAAAAATCTGTCTCCTTCTCCTCTTCTTCTTTTTTGAATATTCACTTCAAAAATTGATTGCCTAAAAATGCAGCTTTCAGATGAAGCTTTATTTTGCCCTATATTTGAGGAATGTAATGATTATAGTATTAGGTAGGATCCTATCAGGATCAAAATGTGCTGAATTGTGAGAGAGCCATAAAAACATGCAGCCAATATTTGTATGTGTTTTTTCCAGGAAGATAAACCCAAGTTAAAACTTAATGTACTTTTGCAGGCTAAATTCAGCGTGACAAAGAGATCTGCCAAAATATGTTCAAATAAGCAAAAGATTTCAAGTACGGCCAAACCAACACGTACCTAGAATCTTCAAGGCAGTCTAGGACTATAGAGGAAGGTCTGAGTAGACCAGAGATGATGGGAAAGGCCTGCCATTGGACATGCTGGATCCAAATGAGGGCAGAGCTGGCAAGGAAGGGCCAGGAGCTGAAGTGACCTGCAGAATGGGCAGAGAAATTCTTAGGTGGGTGGGTGGGTGGGGTTTAAAACAATATGAATACAGAGTAGACAGGTCTATGAAAGTGTGGATGTTTCCACCAGTCTGTGGCCCACGGCCAAGAACCTTAAAAATCGAAATTTTATGTGGTGAATCTTTTGTCTTTCCCTACCTGCAACTGGTCTTTCTGCTCTCCTTAAGCAACATTACCATTGCTTGGGCTTTAATACATCATAATAATTTTGCTAATATTTATATAGTTACTTTAAGGTTTTGCAAAACCTCTTTCCATATTTTAACTGATTTGATCAACACTTAAGACTCAGCCGGTATGCTGTTTTGTGATAATGACTTTGTTCTGTGTATTACATGCCCAAATATTTTCAAGTCTACTTTTTCTATTTAATTCAACACTTTCCAATAAATGTACAGAGTTAAGATATTTTTGCCTTTTGTTTTGTTACCAGGGACATTGCCCATCCATCCAGTCATTCATTCAATTGTTAGATAGGTTTTAACTCTGAATCTGGACTACATATGTTTTCCCAGAACCCTGTTTCGTTTTGCCAGAAGAGCAGAAATGATGAGAGTTACTATTTCTAATTTGGTAGAGTTCATAGATCATAAATTTAGCATTGGAAAGGGCATGAGAGGGTCCAACTGCATCCTCTTTCTGAAGAGAGCCGGAGTCATTCATGGTCTTGCCTAAAGTCACACAGTTGGTCAGCAGGTTTGACCCTGGGTCCTCTGGCTTTGGATGGTCAGTGCCCTGCCCTCTGTACCACACCACTTAATGTCACACTCCCAGTTCAATAGTTTTATTTTTTAGAGCACTCTTATGAATATAAGGTGTCTTCTGTAAGATAAAGTAAGCCCTTAATCCTCCCAATATTTACATAGGACTTTTCAGATTCATCTTCGGAGAGCCTAATCCTGATTCTCGGCCATGCAAGGAGATCCAAGCAAAGCTTCAGTTCTGTTGTGCTTTTTAAGCTGTCCTGTTGGTCACCTTCACTCAATATTCCCTTGCAGTTTGACAAATCGCAACAAGTACTTGATTCCTTGCTACTTCTAAGAGCCTTTTGTCTTCTAGTTCTTGGACTTTAGTTTCTTTGTTTTTTTGGTTTTTCTTTTAATTTGCACAGTCCTGTTAACCAAGGTAACTAAAGCTGGGACTCTTCACCTTCTTAGTGTTATGGACCCTCACAGGAATGATTTAAAATGCACAGAATACATAGGGTTATAAAGAAAACCGGTTACATTTAAACATAATTATTAAAAAACAAAAACCACAAGTTCAGAGACTCCTGTCTAAAGAATCTTTCAAATTTACAGTTTTCATTTGTTAGAACAATTAGAATTATTCTACCAAAGAATAGTTCTTTAATAATTGAGATAGACTCAAAGCATCCCAGATACTCAGACTCTGGAAAAATATTTTTTGGATAGAGAGATTTTATTGTTCCCCTAAAGCTCTCTAGTTTTATATGTTGATGTAATTAAATGTTTATCTCTTCTAATTTTAGGAAGGCTCAATTAATTCTGTGATTGATAATATCTTCTAATCTTAGGAAAGAAGAAAGACATCCATAAAAGATTAATTTTTTATAGCATACATCACTCAGTTACGAACTTGACATTTATTATATTATGTTATTAACATATTTTGAATATGTATATCTTTTTTTTTCCTAAATTAGATTTTTTTGCTCCCTATCATCTTTGAAGGTGGGGAGACCTCATCCTATTTCCCTACAGCACCTATCACTGCAGATTGTACACTATATGTTCAGTATATATTTGTTGTGTGGGAGTATCTGGATCCTTTTAATCAACTGTAGTAAACCAGGAAGCATTCAGGTGTCAGATTCGGAACCGCAATCTTATTCCCACCTTAAGTGGAGGCTTAAGAAGCTATGGTGGGGTGCCTTGGGCCAAAAGCAGTAAAATTTTGGTTGGTGGTATTCCTGGTGGTATTTGACCCAAAAGATGGGGCTTTCACTATCTTTGCAATGGGAATATACTGGGAATTAAGGGGAGCCTATCCTTCCTGTTCTCCTGGACATTGCCTCAGTTCCCAATTCTCAGAACCAAAAGAACAAATTTATTTGGATCCCCTATTTGGGGGCTCCTGTGACCCCACAATCTCCTTTTTGTGGGACTTTTGCCCTCACCTCAACGTGTCCCTGTGGTTTTGTTTAAAAAAAAAATAGTGTTCTCGAACAATTGCCTGGAATAATTTAGCTTGAGTACAGTTGGCCATTGGGGTAGTAGCACTGATTCTGAAATTAGATCACACTAGCTATAAGTAGTTTGTCCAGTAAGAATTCTTGTGGCTCAGAAGGTCGAGGGACACAAAGCAGAGGCATCACAAATGCATCTACCTAGACTGGTGCTCACAGTCCACACTTCCAGCTTCAGGGAGAGGGGTCCCCAACAAAGAAGTTGTATCAATTCTTTTCAGATTGTGGGGAATCACCTGCTTTCCCTTTCTTTGTTTCTTATCTTCCAAATGGCCCTCTTTAAAATAATGATTAAGCTTCTGGGTTTTTTTTTTAAGTTCAAATTATAAAGGAGGGAACAGAGATAAACTTGTTTTCAGTTGATGAATATTGCTTTAACCTCCTGATATACTCATGACAAATCAGCAGCTAGGTGTCATAATAGATAGAGCCCTGGGAGTTAGGAAGGCCTAAATTCAAATAAGGTTTTAGACATTTACTGAGTAACCCTGGACAAGTGGGATTTATATACATACATACACACACACACACACACACACACACACACACACACACACACACACATATATATAATGAGGATTGTATTAGCAACTATATAATAGGATTATTTTGAAGCTCAAATGAGCTAATTTTTAAATAATATTTTATTTTTCCAAATACATACAAAAATAGTTTTCAGCATTTTCAAAACCTCATATTCTAAAATTTTCTCCCTCTTTTCCCCTTCTCCCCTCCCCAAGACATCAAGTAATCTGATATAGGTTAAATATGTGCAATTCTTCTAAACATATTTTTACATTTATCATGCTGCACAAAACAGATCACAAAGGAAAAGAAAATAAGAAAGAAAAAAAAGCAAGCAAACAACAACAAAAAGGTGAAAATACTATGTTGTGATCCACATTCAGTTCCCATAGTTCTCTTTCTGAATGCAGATGGCTCTCTCCAACACAAGTCTATTGGAATTGACCTGAATTACCTCATTGTTGAAAAGCTGCTCATCATTTCTAATACAACAATAATATTCTATTATATTCACATGCCATCACTTATTCAGCCATTCTCCAACTGATGTTCCAACTAGAAAAGAACATACAGAGTCTCAAAGACGAAAATAACTCTTTGAAAATTAGAATTGGGCAAAGGAACTTGGATTACAGCCAAGAATAAGTTACCCAGTTAGAATGAGCATTATCTTCCAGGGAAGAAGATGGTCTTTCAATGATATAGGAGAATTTCACCTATTTCTACTGAAAAGACCAGAACTGAACAAAAAATTTGATCTACAAACACAGAACACAAGAGAAACATAAAAAGGTAACAAGAAAAAATAACTCTTGAGAACTATATTTATGTTATAGATACTTATAGAATGAGGGTTGATTTTATGAATTGATTATTACATTATGATTATGATATGATTACTGTGATTTTATGATTATTATCATATGATTACTGTGATTTTATGATTATTATTATATGTTTATTGTGATTTTATGAATCTTATGATATGATAAACTGAAAAAGAAATTAGAGGTAGAAAAGGGATAACACTGGAAGAAGAGGAAAAGGAGGTAAAATAAGGGAAATTACATCTCATGTAGAGGCAAAGAAAACCTATAATGATTGAGGGGAGAAAAGGGAGGGGAATGAGAATTGGGTTAATCTCCGTCTCATCAGATTTGGCTCAGAGGGAATAATAGACATACTTATAAGGAAACTGGAGGGAAAGGGGATAAGAAAGAGAAAAGCATAAGCTAGGGTAAATAAGATGGCAGGAAATACAGAATTAGTTATTTTAACTGTGAATGTGAATGGAATGAACTCTCCCTTAAAGCAGAAGCAGATAGCAGAGTGGATTAAAAACCAGAACCCAACAATATGTTGTATACAAGAAACACATCTAAAACATAGAGATACATACAGGGTGAAGGTAAAAGGCTGGAGCAGAATCTATTATGCTTCAGGTGAACAAAAAAAAGCAGGGGTAGCAATCCTGATCTCAGACCAAGTAAAAGCAAAGATAGACTTCATTAAAAGAGACAAAGAAGGAAATTATATCTTCCTAAAGGGTACCATAGATGATGAAGCAATATCAATACTAAACATATATGCACCAAGTGGTATAGCATGGAAATTCCTAGAGGAAAAGTTCAGAGAGATGCAAGAAGAAATAGACAGCAAAACTATAATAGTGGGGGATCTCAACCTCCCTCTCTCAGAACTTGATAAATCAAACCACAAAATAAATAAGAAAGAAGTTAAGGAGGTAAACAAAATGTTAGAAAAGTTAGGTATGATAGATCTTTGGAGGAAATTAAATGGAGACAGAAAGGAGTTTACTTTTTTCTCAGCAGTCCATGGAACTTATACAAAAATTGACCATGTGTTAGGACACAAAAACCTCAAAATCAAATGCAGGAAGGCAGAAATAATAAATGCATTTTTTTCAGATCATGACGGAATAAAAATCACATGCAATATAAGGCCAGGAGAAAATAGACCAAAAAGCAGTTGGAAACTAAATAATTTTATCCTAAAGAATGAATGGGTGAAACAGCAAATTACAGACACAATTACTAATTTCATTCAAGAGAATGACAATAATGAGACCACATACCAAAATTTGTGGGATACAGCCAAAGCGGTAATAAGGGGAAATTTTATATCTCTAGAAGCTTATTTGCATAAAATAGAAAAAGAGA